>WNWK01032688.1:0-21711 GCA_009830355.1 Cherax destructor
AAGAAGAAACTCATGTTTTGAGGGTGACTGAGGGAGCGGAAAATAAAGCAAAGGAAAGGAGTGAGAATTTTGATCAGGCAAAAGGGAAAAAAACCCCGAACCAAAAAAAGGAAGTGATGGTACTATAACGGCTTTTAAGGTGTTGGGAAAAAAAATAGAAAAAGGTAGGGGACAAAAAACCGGAAACGCTGAACAAGATAAAGGGAAAAAAGAGGACAGAGATCACTGTGAAATCTTCTTTTTTTCCTTTTTCCTTCATTTCCAATCTTCAAAAACTTAAGGACATCCTCCGTCCTCGTGATGTTAATACTGCGGATGCTTCCGTGTCTTTTTATTTCCCTTTTTGTCCTCCCAATACTTTGTTGTAACTGGCCGCTTCGACACCCCTAGTTTTGACGAGGCAACACTAACATTGTTTTTTTCTGTCATTGTCACAGCCAACCTGTTAAGTGGTCCTCATTACTTCTTACACTTTTTTTTTACAATTAACACTATGGTTTTTTGTTATTTCTACTACCACTGTTGCGCTACTGCTTCACCAGTGTACCACCATCACCACTGCTGCCTATTACTACTACTACCATACTATTACTACTACTGTTGCTACTACTATTACTACTACTGTTGCTACTACTACACTACTGTTGCACTAATTACTACAAGCTTCGTCTCGAATATGACTATTACTGCTGTTACTACGACTAGTAATACTACAATTACTTCTCCTTACCACTACTATTTTCTCCCCCCCTTGCATTTTTCGATAAGTTATTTGACAATGGTCCAGGAGGTACCGAAACATCACGCCGGGGGCCCCCCCAAAATGCGGCTTTCTTTGGAATGGTCTGTATTACTCTACAGAGGATGTCCAGAATTGTTTAAGGAGTCATGATGACAGTAACTAACACAACCCAAAACTCAGGGGGATTCAGCACTTTGATGATTTTAGCTCAGCGAGTTACTGCACTCCAGTGACAACATTTTTTTTAAATATCACCTCTACGTCACCCCCCGCCCCCTCTCTCGAGCCCAGTGGGCGAGACGATTAAATAAATGCTCTAAATGTTGCACATTTGAATTTGCTCATCAGTGAGCATTCTGGGCAGGCGAAAGGGGCACTAATTGCTGTAAAATATTTAAAGTGTTTGAACGAAGGTTAAGATAAACACTAAATTGTTTGAAGAAATGAAAAGGTTGATATTCAAAGGTGAATGAATAAGCAACTGCCCTATGAAGGAAAGAAACTTATATGTGGAACAATTCTAATCAACAGGGAAAAATTGAACCTAATCACAGAACGGAGGAACTCGAACCCATGGCTGGTGAGTCTTGAAACTCATAGACCAGTGAATTTTTGGGACTCACTTGACATGAGTTAGAGCCCTTTCCCCGCTCTGTGATTGTTTGTCATCGTTTTATTACGGTTTCGTGAGTTATTATTACCTTTTACTAAAAGATGACATAAGACCAGTACTCACCTCCGGGTGAGTGTCTGCAATCCACATGACCGCCTTCGTCACAACTCCGTGTGGTGAAGCGAAGATTCGTCCCTCCCACACCTCCAACAACACCATCGCATGCAGATACTCACCAGACTCAATATAATCAAAAGCCACACCTGAAAAAATTACAAAATAAACATGACAAGGCGTTTTAACCGGGAAGGTCCCTAGGTAAGAATGCATTCTCAGGAATGTCACCAGGAATGTGTCGCCAGGAATGTGTCTCCCCAGCATTAACATCATTCCCATAGACCGTAGAAACTCGAGGAATGGGACAACGTCTTACGAATTTACTAACTTTCTTCACTAAGGTGTTTGAGGAGGTAGATCATGGTATTGAATAAGATATTGTGTTATGGACTTGTAAGGTTTGATAGAGTTCCACATCAGAGGCTACTGAGGAAACTTGAGGCACACGAAATAGGAGGAGAATTTTTCTGGGAGAGGCATAGTTGACAAAAGGCAGCAGAGAGTTTGCGAAATGGGGATAAATCAGAATGGGGTCATGTCACATGCGGTGTTCCACAGGGTGTGTTGGGCCCCTTGTTTTCACAATTTACATAAACAATAGATGAGGGAATAAATAGCGACATAAGCAAATTTGCTGATGACGCCAAAATAGGCCGTCCAATTCATTCAAATGAGGACATTAGAGCACTCCAGGAAGATTTGAATACACTGATGCAGCCTCTCCTCAACTCTTTCTAAACTTGATCCCATACATCATCAGGGATTACGTTTATGTCTAGGTGCTTTTCATTCCTCCCTTATCGAGAGCCTTATCCAGAGGCGAATGTTTCATCTTTGAACGATCGGTGTGATGGCTTGCCTCCCGATATTCTGTTCGCTGCATGACCTTCAAGATTCTTCCCAGGATGGTAATTGACGTTAATAGAGGTCCATTATTTGTTCGCTACATCTGTTTACTCTGTCAATTTTTTCGTCTTCCCTTGCTCTCTTTCTTCAATTGATCCCTTTGTAAGTTCATCTGGCAAATAACTTTCTCTTCCTCTTTAGGAGACTCCGACAGTTGAGTCTGTTCTTCCCACAGCCGTTCTCATTCTCATGTCGTTATAGTTTACTTGATGGTTCCAAATCCTCTGACGGTGTTGATATTCAGGGCAACGAGCAGGTGGACTCTGCTGCGCGGTCTGCAGTAATGACCTTCCAGTTTCATTTAAGGGTATTTCATCCTTGATATTTTGCGGATCTTATCCACCTTCGCCACCGTTGGCAACAACGTTGGTCTGAGTTGATTCATAAAAATCACATTCTACGCCGTGTATAGGATTCTGGTCCCTTTATCATCGATGTCGTAGTTGGGAGACTACGCTTTCCCGTCTTCGATTGGAACACACGTCTATGTCACCTTTGACATAGACCCCTCTTTGACTTTTTGACAGTAACAGAGATTATTACACAACCTTTGATTATACTTCCTTTAGCACTCCTCACCGTCCTTACCTCTATTATACTTATTCGCTAGTCTCATATGAAGTATATTAAACCATTAGCACACCCTACCCGCAGCGATGACCTTTGTGGGTTTGGCGCTTAGTTTTGATTATAATAATGATCATATATACATATAAGGTATGGTAGGAAAAGAAATACTCATGCAGTGTCCACGATCATTACAAGATATGCCCTCCAGGTTAAATTTCCCTCGTAGCACACACTCTCCTGGGAACACCTCCTGGGAACACACTCTCCTGGGAACACACTCTCCTGGGAACACACTCTCTGGGAACACACTTACCTGGGAATACCTCTTTCTAACGTGTCTCTTGTGCACTGATATATTATGAAAAAATACAATCTAGCACTAGTGTTATATAGGCGTAAATTTTTTTTATGAGTTGTGTTTGTGTTTTCTCTCCCCCCCTCCTTCACTTACCTCCATAGTGAAGGGCTTGAGGAACGCCTTCATTTTTCTGAATCCCAGGTTAACATGAGATGGCCTGGTTATCACTGTGGACGGCCAGGAGAAGTCTATCGCGTCTGCTCTTTGGGGAGTCACGAAGGGGCCCAAGGCGAACTCTACCTCCTGTTGGACGCAAACTTATTTAGTTGGTGTCTGAGCTTCCATACTCCAGTCACACCTACATTGTCCAGACAGCACCTCCATACTGACTTTCACCTTACTGATTGACTTCCCTTTAAGGGAAGCAAATATTTTTAACTTTTCTGATGGAATTATAGTTTTACAGTTAGGACTAAATTCATCACAAAGGTCTGTAGCCATGTGGCCACTTGGGACTCTGCAATTTTTGAAGTTAATGCTCTGAATAATAATGTATTCGAGTTATGTGATCTTAAATATACTTTGTGGGAAGGTAAACGAGTTCTCAAAATAGACTCACTGTGCCACTGCCTCTTGTAGGAAAGTGCCTTTATCATACTAAAAAGCTTTTTTTGTTTTACAAGGAATTACAGCTACTATCCTCTTCCTCGGGTCAAACCTGATTATTGTACCTTCCCTGTGACCCATCATTTTCCCAGGCTCTGTAATTACTCATATTAAGCAAAACACAATTAATATTAGGTCTCCTCGAAGTGGTACATTTAAGTGGTCGTCAGTTCCAAGTTTTCGATTTATTTCGTTTGTAGCTTGAGAACACCTCATTCAATTACATTCAAATTTCTCACTATTGGCTCACTATAACTGGCCCAAGAGTCAAGCAATGACCGGTACTGGCTCACTGTAACTGCCTCCGTAATTCCGTCATAATGGTTCAGCAGCTGTGACAGGCATGATCGACCCGCTCTAAAGCCATGCTGGTTCGGGTTATGTTGGTTGTGCTGGTCCATGAACTTTGTAATCTGCCGTCTCATCACTCTTTCAAAGATTTTTATGATGTGAGAAGTGAGGGCTACTGGTCTGTAATTTTTAGCTAGTGCTCTACTACCTCCCTTATTCAAAGGAGCTATGTCTGCACTCTTTAAGGCCTCTGGAATTTCACCTAGATCTAAGCTCTTTCTCCAAAGAACACTAAGGGCTCTTGCTAATGGTATTTGCACTTGCACTTGCTAATGGTCCAAGTGCTGAGTGAGTGGGCATGTTGTCCATTTCTTTTCAAAATATATGGGATTTGTACTGTCAGTTAGGTGGTCTGCGCGACCTTCTGCTGGAGTGAAAATATTTCTGCATTTTCTACCTTGCTGTCATTTAGTGGGTTACTGAACACTGACTCATACTGTTCTTTTAGGATTTCACTTATTTCCTGTTCATCGTCAGTATACGAATCTCCTCTCAATAATGGTCCAATTCTACAGGTAGTTCTTAACTTGGATTTTGATAGGAATAGAAATATTTTGGGTTTCTTGCAATATCCTGTATGGTCTTTTGTTCCTTTTGTACTTCTTCTGTCAGGTATGACATCTTAAGTTTTTGCTCTAATTCAGTGATCTCTCGGCTAAGACTATCTCTCCTCTGTTGCGACATATTTGTGTTTTTCAGCAATTCAGTAACCCGTTTTCTTCTCCTGTACCATCTCATAAGCTCTCTCTATATCTGATCTTGTATTAATATTGGAGAATTACCGACAATTCTACCAATATTAATACCTTTTACTTAACATATCTGATCTTCTGTACCATCTCCTACGCTCTTTATATCTGATCTTCTGTACCATCTCTTACGCTCTCTATCTATATCTGATCTTCTTCTGTACCATCTCCTACGCTCTCTCTATATCTGATCTTCTGGGTTTCCTCAATGGTACGTGCTTCATACATACCTTGTATGCTTCTGTATTCAGCTTCTCTAGGCACTGGTGGGGATTTAGGGTGCTCATGTCTGATTCCCATGATATGTCTGATAGCTCTTGGTATATTTTGTCCCAGTCAATTCTATGGTTGTTAAAATTAAACTTACTGAACATCCCGTCTCTAACATTAGTGCCGCAGTTCCCTAACCCTGAGTTAATACTCGTTTGAACTTCTATGTTATGACAGAAGCCTCAGCATCAAAGGTTCACATAATAAGTGAAGTGTGTAGGTGCAATAATAAGTGAAGTGTAGGTGCACATAATAAGTGAAGTGTAGGTGCACATAATAAGTGTGGAAACTTTTTTAGTCACTAAAGGTTCCACAGGGTAAGGAGCCGTCAGGAGCCTACAACCGTGGATCGGCCCTCGGAGTTTATAAACCCACACACCCAACAAAACATACGCACACTCCAGCTGATGACGGTGACTATTGTGTATATATTTAATTGATAGATTTATCCACCTAGGAACACCTAGGCAAGTTTGTACAGCTAGAGACTAACAGTAGGATTATTAAGGCAACATTAGGTATTAATAGTGTAGCTCTAACACCCTAATATAGGTAGTTATAGGCCTGAATAGGCAAGCATTAGATTATGTTAGCTAACGAGAACTGGCAGCTCTACACTTGAATCTAGGCGGGAAAGAGCCCAGTTCTTTCTTACCAGAGCAGACCCCACACGAACCAGACGTGCTGAGATTAGGCAGCACACCCCACGTGACCCAACATCTGTCCTGGGGCCATGGAGGAGATCCCGAAGTACCGTGGACATCTGCCTCCATCCAGACCCTGTCACAGTAAGACTAGGCTTTCTTTCTCTCAGTATCTGGCCAGTTTTCTGGGGGAAACGTTAGTGAGTTATCTGTGGGTCTTAGGCGGACGGACGACTCGTGTTGGTATGTACCAGCGTCATCTCCTAAGTTCAATTCTGGAAGCTAGTGTTACTTACTGTATATATTACTCAAGGACTTCCCAAGGAACCAGGGGACTCTGAGGTGCAGACAGGACACTAATTTCACCATCTTTTGCAGACAAAGTTTCTTCACTGCACATGGTTTTAGGAGGGGTTATATATAAGGATGACCAGGACACATAGCCACCTTTTTTCCAAGTAAGTAATCTCCCTTCTAGTATTGTGTAGGCAGTGTGGGGTTCCCCTTACTGCAATCAGCTAGAAATTTGTACCATAGCCACTTGTAAGTCTGAGAGAAGTGTCTCAGAGTGTCGGTGTCAACAGTGCTTGCCCAGAGTGCAACTTACAAGAGGCCAATCCAAACAAGTTTCTACAATGGTCCTTCTTAACCGAGATGTGGAATAGCTAGTTTAGCAGACACATTAGTCTTAATTAGCTAGGCCACAGTTAATGTACCAGTCATTTTCGAAGCTAGGTTAGTTTTCACACCTAGGCCCAAAGACTTACTCAGGCTAGGTTAAGCTAACTAATCAGAAGTTATTATTTACAGTAATCTAAAGGCAGGCCAAGTAGGCTAGTCAAGCTGTGAGTTTAGTTATTTACAGTGATTACAAGTAAGCCAGGTTAGGTAACTTGCATATTTAATTACTTACAGTGAACTGCAGGCAGCCACAGTTAGGGTAGGCCTCTGCAATAATTATAACAGTTATAACAGCTAGGTCAGATTTAACCTAGCTATATTTTACTTTGCAAGCTAGATTCAGGCTAGTTGCACACTAATTTCAACAGTGATAAAGTTAGGCTAGGTGTTACCTTCACCAGCTAACTACAATAATTGTCTAGGCTTAGTTAAGCCAAAGCTAATTACACAACATTATTCATATACTGTTTATAAGTGAATTACTGAATTTATTTTGTGCTGCCCAATTGAATTTAATTTACAAAGACTACATATTTTTACTGTGTGAATTTTGTTGTAGTATTTGACTCATTTAATTTGTGATTTGCTAGCTCAAGCCCTGTAACTATTTACCATTGGGTACAGGGAGTTGCTAGGTTAAGCTTTCATAACAACAATATACATTTTAGTTGGGTTTGAGGACTAGCAGTGCATATTTAATAGAGTCAAGTCAACAGTTGTAAAGTAAAGCCATCAAGCTTGTTGAGGGGCTTTGGGAATCACTTATTCTCACCCTATACCGTGTTGTACTGTGGGGTGGGCTAATTGACGTATAAATTAGCGACAAACTCTAACTAAACCACAACTATGATGGGGGAGAATCAGGGAGCACCTACCCCACCCCTAAGCCAGCAAAGCGGTCTCATGAGGCCCACAAGGGTCGACTAACCAGGGCATGTAGGGAGAGCCGTGCTGTCAGGGAAAACCCAGATGCAGATTGCGAGGATCTAGAAGGTGTTTAGAGCTTTTAGAGGGAAGGCTAAAGGCATTGGAGACAGCCTATCTTCGTTACGAGACAGAAGCCTATGAGACAGAGGAACCTGACGATGTTGTCGAGACAGCTAGGGAGGAATGCGATGATCAGAGGACCGAAGGTCTAACAGAGTGGGGACTCTGCAAAAAGTTAAAGAAAGTATTGAAGGCTAATACAGCAAGGTCAACAAATAATAGTACAGGGCAACACGTCAGCACAGTCCCCTTAGAGTGTTACCCAGATTACCTACATTAAATTTACCAACATTTGATGGAACTTTGACCGAGTACATTGCTTTCTGGGATCAGTTTAAATCACAGATAGATGACAGGGATGATTTGTCAGATGCCACCAAACTACAGTACTTACGTTCACAGCTCAAGGGTAAAGCCCTGGACTTGGTCCGGCATTACCAAACCACTGACATTAATTATCAACATGCCAAGGATCAACTAAAGAATACGTATGGCAACACAGAGGAGATAATGATAGCTATATTTTATCGATTGTCCGATCTTGAGGCTTGCCGTCATGACCGCCAGAGCTTAGAGAAGTTCAAAATCGAAGTTACGAGTCTGACAAACAGTCTCAGAGATTTACACGATTGGGGCGGATCGGAATGGATGGTCAGTCAGACAATTCAGAGGAAACTAGCTAGCACTACAATACATGAGTTACATTTGAAGTATGGGACTAACCGGTTCACAATACAACAGATTGTTGAGGGGTTGAGTGATATCGTGATTCACCTGAGTATAGGTGGAGAGAAAGGTCACCGCCATCATCACATAAACAAACCGTTAGTTGCTCAGAAAACTCGAGAGATAGAACTAAAGCACCCCCGCCAGGATCGGCACCTATTATGCCCAAGACAGGTCCTCAACAAGGGAAACCACTAAGACATGTGTGTTCCTGTGAAGGTGAACACACTAGCACGAGTTGCTCTCGGTATGCAACACTGAGCAGTAGGCGGCAGAGACTAAAGGAGTTGCAGCTATGCTTAAGGTGTTGTGGAAGACATGAGGCAGAAGATTGCCGGTCACATCTTCCAGAGTGCATAATTGCCGGAAAGGTAAGCACTATACTGCACTATGTCACAACAATTTAAGGGAACCCCAGGCTAGTAGGGACGTTTCTCCAGTAGAGATAGAAGGCGAGCCCGAGCCTGAAGTGGTAGCCAGCGTGATTAGTATGGGCAAAGTCTCTAATCTGAGTGAGAAGCACAGAGCTGCTGCCCTACCTACAGTCATGGCAGGGGTTGTGAACGGGAACAGAACCGAAACAACCCGATTATTCTTCGACTCAGGGGCACAAGTGTCCATGATAACAGAGAAGTTGGTGGCTAGGTTAAAGTTGAAGGCCACCGACAAATTTAATGCGACATTGGGAGGTGCTATAAGTCAGGGCCCACCCAAGTCTTATGATGTTGTGGATGTCACTGTTAAATTGGGTGGACATCGCAGAAATATTACAGCTCTGGTAGTAAATACGTTACCTGCGGCTATTACGACCAGAGGTCTTGCAGCAGCAGCCAAGCGATTGAAAGACCTTGGTGTGAAGCTGGCAGACCCGGACTGACACAGTCAGAAATGTAGGTATCCTGGTGGGAGCCAACTATCTTGATGACTTCCTGTCCACACGACGGACTGTTAGGGAAGGAATTGGTTTATACAGATCCCCAGTAGGATATATCATCGGTGGCAGAATTCCTCATGAGTTCCCTGCAACGCCAGAGAGGGGGAAAGTTCACACCCTGATAGCTGGGGGAGTAGTGATAATGAATGTTAGTGTACAC
Organism: Cherax destructor; assembly: GCA_009830355.1. NCBI lineage: Eukaryota > Metazoa > Arthropoda > Malacostraca > Decapoda > Parastacidae > Cherax > Cherax destructor. The sequence continues at coordinate 9,415 of WNWK01032688.1, forward strand.
GATGAACCGCCGGGTAAGCCAAACCAAGTAGGAAGTGACGAACACTTAGCCACCTTGGGGAGAAGCTTTTATGGGGTACCTAAAGAGGAGATAGATTGTCATTAAACCCAGGAACCTCGTATCAGTGGGAAGAAGGGCTACCGGGTATATAGGCCACTGGGTGGGAAAGTACGGCTGCTCAGACAAGGCTAGACATGTGAAAGACATTAAAGTTAAAGGGAAGGGTGTTAAAATCACCGAACCCATAAGTTTACACCCCAGCGATCCACACGGTGGAAACTGGACAGTCGGAGTTAAACCAGAGTCTGCCTCGACGAGAGTGGCCGGATAGCACTCGTGTCCAGGGCCCGCCGTGAAGGGCCTTGCGGAAGGTGAACTTGACGTGACGTATCGTCTACCTTCGTCGGCGGGAGGATGTGGAAACTTTTTAGTCACTAAAGGTTCCACAGGGTAAGGGAGCCGTCAGGAGCCTTACACACCGTGGATCGGCCCTCGGAGTTTATAAACCCACACACCCAACAAAACATATGCACACTCCAGCTGATGACGGTGACTATTGTGTATATATTTAATTGATAGATTTATCCACCTAGGAACACCTAGGCAAGTTTGTACAGCTAGAGACTAACAGTAGGATTATTAAGGCAACATTAGGTATTAATAGTGTAGCTCTAACACCCTAATATAGGTAGTTATAGGTCTGAATAGGCAAGCATTAGATTATGTTAGCTAACGAGAACTGGCAGCTCTACACTTGAATCTAGGCGGGAAAGAGCCCAGTTCTTTCTTACCAGAGCAGACCCCACACGAACCAGACGTGCTGAGATTAGGCAGCACACCCCACGTGACCCAACATCTGTCCTGGGGCCACGGAGGAGATCCCGAAGTACCGTGGACATCTGCCTCCATCCAGACCCTGTCACAGTAAGACTAGGCTTTCTTTCTCTCAGTATCTGGCCAGTTTTCTGGGGGAAACGTTAGTGAGTTATCTGTGGGTCTTAGGCGGACGGACGACTCGTGTTGGTATGTACCAGCGTCGTCTCCTAAGTTCAATTCTGGAAGCTAGTGTTACTTACTGTATATATTACTCAAGGACTTCCCAAGGAACCAGGGGACTCTGAGGTGCAGACAGGACACTAATTTCACCATCTTTTGCAGACAAAGTTTCTTCACTGCACATGGTGTTAGGAGGGGTTATATATAAGGATGACCAGGACACATAGCCACATTTTTTCCAAGTAAGTAATCTCCCTTCTAGTATTGTGTAGGCAGTGTGGGGTTCCCCTTCTGCAATCAGCTAGAAATTTGTACCATAGCCACTTGTAAGTCTGAGAGAAGTGTCTCAGAGTGTCGGTGTCAACAGTGCTTGCCCAGAGTGCAACTTACAAGAGGCCAATCCAAACAAGTTTCTACAAAGTGGTTAGGGCACTAAAATGGGGGTCAAAAAGGGGTGGGGACAAAAAAAATTTTGGGCACTAAAAGGGTTTTTGCTTTGGAAAAGGGCCCAAAAAGGGTGTGGTACAAAAAAATTTAAGTGGGCCAGGCCTTAACCCGGTTTTTTTCCTGTTTTTTTTGGGCGGGTTCCCCCTTGGGCCAAAAAATTTGTCTTTTAAGGCCCCCCTTTGGGGGAAAAAACCCCCCTCCCCCCAAAAAAAAGGGGGTATTTTGGGAAAAGTTAAAGCCGGGGGGAATTTTGTGAAATAAAAAACCTTTTTTTCAAGGGGAAAGTTCCCGAAAATAGGTTTGAAAGAAATTTATATAAAAATCTAGGGGTGCCTTTTAAAAGTTTAATTTCAAAGTGAAAAAAAGGGGAAGGTGGCCTAACGGTTCTGTTTGAAAAGTTGCCACGGCCGGGGTTTACCGCTCCGTGTATTGAAATTTTTAAACTGTTAGTATACTAAAAATCTAGTGATTACATTGATTTTAAAAATTTATGAAATACAAAAGGGGCAAATCCTGAGGAAATACGAATTTGCCGCTGAAAAATACGAAAACAGTGTGAGTTGTGAGTTGTCGTAACGTTTTCATAACTAAGTCCGTATATCTTCCGTCATCATAAAAAACCAGCATTTTGGGGTGTAAAAAAAACAAAAAAAAAAATTAAACCAGTAAGTGAACCATAAGTCCCGGGGAAACCCGGTGTTAAAGGGGTGGGGTTTTACCAGGGGCAAAAGAAACAGGGTGCCAGAGGTAAACCAGGGTGCCAGGGCGGCCCCAAGTAGGGCTGCCAGAAGGAGGTTTTTTATCTCAACACGCAAGTTATCTTTTTACCATCCATCATTTTTAAACCTGTTTAATCATTTTCCCAGTGTCTTCCCTAACCCAAACAATCCCAAAGGGATTCATTAAATAAGTGACACGGGATCTGTCAGACCCCGAAATAAGGGAAATTGACGGGATTCAAACGGTATCAGCCCGGGATTTGGGACGAAGTTTTAGGGGCCTTATAAAAACCCCAAACAAAAAACAAATTTTTAGGTAAGATTTCCAACCCCACACATGCAAATAAAATAGATACGATACAAATAGAGGGATCACCACTTGGGGAACCTATTAGTGAATATCAAAAGCCCCAAAAAAAATCAATCAGAAACCCTTTAAATATCAAAAACAACAAACGTTCCTCTGCATGGATTAATCACTTTTTGTAAATGCTGCCCCCCCTTTGTAGGCATTAAAACTCTCCCCCCGAGATATTAAACAAAAGTGTTTTGGGATGTCCAAAGAGCCAACTGTGGAATAAAACCCTCGATATTAAAAGATGACAACACCCGGATTTCAAAAAAAAATAACTTTTATAACGTTGGGGAATAAAAAATCAGGGCCAGATGTGTCCCCCTGGTACAGATTTGAAATGATACCCAATATTTTAAAGAATGGAAAATAAATGATGGTGACCTGAAGAGGGACAGTAGCTCTGGAAATAAATGAGGGGGAAAAAGGTGTAGACAAGGAAAACACACAAAACAGTGGTACAAATAGCAATCCACTGATAGTAAAAAGGGGTCCCGGGGAAAAACTGAGATAAAACCGGAAAAGTGGGCTCCTTGTTGCAAAGTAACAAAAACAGACAAAGAAGGAACACACCCACCAATGGGAACAAGTCACAAAAAAAAGGGGAAAGGAAACCAGGCCCCTTAATATTTTGCACTTGGATCTGAGGCATGGAAAATCTGGGAAACAGAGGGCATGCAATTTGATCACCCCGAAAAGCGTTCCCCTATGAAAACAGGGAAATGCAACCTCCCTCTTTTAAGTTTTTTTCCCCCTGAAATTCCCACATCAATTAGGAAAGACAGTGCAAACTTATATTGCCAGGCATAACCAAAGGGAAGGCGACACAGAACATCCAGACCATGGCAAAATCGGGTACCCCAGCACCCGGGGAGGTTTTTAGTGCCAGGAAGGAAAAAAAAATGGCGGGGGAAAGACAAAATTTAACCCAAATGAATTTTTGGAGTGGGAAACACAGTCAGTGGCCTCCCTCCTTCAACAGATATTGAGCCGGAAAAAAAAAAATTTTTCCCCCAAAAACCCCCAAAAACCCTCATTCATCTTTGCTAAATAAGGGTCAAAGCCAGCAAAAAAACAAGGCCTTTTTGGACTGCCAGAGTCAAAGCATGTTTCGGCTTTCACAAACCCCCATAAGAGATCACTTGGGCAATGAAATTGGTCCCCGGGGTAAAACCCATACAGGTGTGACAGAGTGAACAGGCAAAAAAGGGGGGGTTTGGCCCTATATCCAATCCAATGTTCGAACTACTAAATGCCTCCCAAAATTAGTTGGTATTAAAAAAGGGAAACAAAACCGGGGCCGTTGTCAAAGGGTGCAACTCCCAACAATTCCCGGAACAGCTTCTGAAAATTGACCACTGTCTGGAAAATCTTCCAGCCCTGCCCCAACATCTTGCTACTGGGGTTTCAACCTCAGGCACCAAAATGGAAGAACATTCAAACAATGGGGCAAAATAACACCAGGAGGCAGCTCAGATGAAAATTCACACATGCATGAACTTTTAAATCTCTGCACCCAATTCACCTTAAACCAGCAAAAGTGAGCCCCAAGATTAGAAATACGCTGGGCCTCATTTCACCAACAATGATGATCTGATACGAAATGTCTCTATCAAAAACAATATACTAGATACAACTAATAGAGGCCCCGACATAGGGGGGGGCCCAGATCAACAAAATTATCACCGGGGGAGTTTTTTCCCAAAATTTAACTTCAATAAAAAAAAATAAGGTGGGGCCAAGTAAACCAGTTCTAAATGATATAAACTGGGAAGATTGATCATACCTCTTCTTAAAAAAGTGTATGGAACCTGCCTCCACTACATCCTTCCCAAAAATTCCCCTTCCCGACCACTCTGTGACTGAAAAAAAACTTCCTAACATCCCTTTTATTCATCTGAGTCTTTTCCCCTGTGTCCCCTTTTTGCTTGTCCCATCTCTGGAACATTTGTCTTTGTCCAAACCCTTTTCAATTCCCTCTCAGTACTTATATGCGTTATCATGTCCCCCTATTTTCCCCCTGTCCTCCAGTGTCGTCAGGTCGTTTCCCCTTTTTCCCCCCCTCTGGCTCCCCCCGGGGGCTGGGCTTGTTGCAAACCTTTCCTTTCCCAGCTTCTTTGTGCTTGGCTGGTGTGGGTTTTCCCAAAATGGTGCTGCATACCCAGTATGGGCCCAACTTTCACAGTGGGGTCCCGAACAATTTTTTATTAAGATGTCGGAATGCTGTTCTTAGGTTTGCTAGGCCCCTATGCTGCAGCAGTTTTTTGGTTGATGTGGCCTCAGGAGATGTTCGGTGTTTCTCCCCCAAGATCTTTTTTTTCCCTTTATTGAGGTTTTTTAGTCTCTGGCCCCCCAGACCCTTACTCCTCAGGTCTTCTTTGCCCTTCCCCAATCTTCATGGCTTTGCACTTGGTGGGGTTAACTCCAGGAGCCAATTGCTGGACCAGGCTTACCCGTCCAGATCCCTTTAAAGGTTCTCCCGGTTCCCCGTCCCATTGAATTCTTCTCATTAACTTCACAGCGTTGTTGGCGTATCGCTCGTTCTATTGGTGTTGAATACAGTGTACCCTTACGCTGCGCAGCTGCGTGATATTATAAGGAGTAAACTACAAACTGAAACTATGGCAGATCAGTCTCGTGTTTCTCCCTCTACAGGAGCTGTTAACCGTAGGTCACCATTAAGGTTTCTACAAAATGGGAGAGACAAAACTCCTGAGCAAAACCATCAAGTCACAGGTGTCTACCTGGAGTCTACCTGGAGAAAATTCCAGGGGTCAACGCCCCAGCGGCCCGGTCTGTGGCCAGGCCGCCTGTTGGACCAGAGCCTGATCAACCAGGCTGTTACTGCTGGCCACACGCAGTCCAACGTACGAACCACAGCCCGGCTGATCAGGTACCGACTTGAGGTGCCTGTCCAGTGCCTGCTTGAAGACAGCCAGAGGCTTGTTGGTAATCCCCCTGATGTATGCTGGGAGGCAGTTGAACAATCTTGGGCCCCTCACACTTATTGTGTTGTCCTTCAACCTGCTAGTGGCACCCCTGCTCTTCATTGGGGGATGTTACATCGCCTGCCGAGTCTTTTGCTTTCGTAGGGAGTGATTTTTGTGTGCAAGTTTGGTACTAAGCCCTCGAGAATTTTCAATGTGTATATAATAATGTATCTCTCCCGCCTGCGTTCTAGAGAGTACAGGTTTAGGAACTTCAAGCGTTCCCAGTAGTTGAGGTGGTTTATCGCACTTATGCATGCGGTGAAGGTTTTCTGCACATTTTCAAGGTCAGCAATTTTCCCCGCCTTGAAAGGTGCAGTTAGTGTGCAGCAATATTCCAGCCTAGATAGAACAAGCGATCTGTAAAGTGTCAACATGGGCTTGGCATCCCTGGTTTTGAAGGTTCTCATTATCCATCCTGTCATTTTTTCGAGCAGATGCAATTGCTACATTGTTATGGTCCTGGAAGGTGAGATCCTCTGACATGATCACTCCCAGGTCTTTGACATTAGTTTTTCGCTCTATTTTGTGGTTGGAATTAGTTTGTACTCCGATGAGATTTTAATTTCTTCACGTCAATGTCTGATATGAGGATGAGGAATAGGATGGGAGCAAGTACTGTGCCTTGTGGAACAGAGCTTTTCACAGTAGCTGCCTTAGACTTTACTCTGTTGACTACTACTCTTTGTGTTCTACGTGTTAGGAAATTATAGATCCATCTACCAACTTTTCCTGTTATTCCTTTATCACGCATTTTGTGTGCTATTACACCATGGTCACACTTGTCAAAGGCTTTTTCAAAATCTGTGTATATAACATCTGCATTCTTTTTATCTTCTAGAGCATCCAGGACCTTGTCGTAGTGGTCCAGTAGTTGGGACAGACAGGAGCGGCCTGCTCTAAACCCATGCTGTCCTGGGTTGTGCAATTGATGGGTATCAAGATGGGTGGGTATCAAGATGCGTTATCGACAGGTGAGTCTGGTTCCATGGCGCTTGAACTAGCCAGACTCACTCCTGAACAAACTAGAGAACAGCGTGCATTTGCTAAGGAGGAGTTTGATAGAGAGAAGGAGAGGAGGCAGTTCCATCAGACTGTAGATGACTTCAATTTGCAAAGGGCAGTACAGTTTCTTCCTCGTTTTGTTGAAGCAGAGCCTGAACAGTTTTTCGAAGCATTTGAAAACCAGGCTCGAGCTTTAGGGTGGCCTGAGGTTCATTGGGCGTCACTGGTGCATACTGCGTTGTTTGGTAAGGCACAAGAATTTACGTCCATCCTGGGTAATGAAGACTTTGGTAACTATCACATTGTGAAAACCACTGTTCTTGGGGCTTATCAATGTATTCCTGCCAAGTATAGGAAAGAATTCAAACTCGGCAGAAGGCAGTTGGGTCAGTCTTACGTTGACTTTGTGAGACATCAGACCAGGGCTTTTACAAAATGGTACAAGGCAAGTGGTGTCATTGATTTTGAAAATTTGAAGCAGCTCATCTTGGTGGACAACCTGCTGGAGTCTGTTAGTCCAGAGGTTCGAGTCTTTCCTTGCCTACGGCATTGGAAGCAGCCAGGTTGGCTGATACTTTTGAAACTAACCGCTCCTTGTCCGAGCGGTCTTATCTCTTTCCTCAACAGCCTGGTATGAGCAGAGAACGTCAAAGAAAAGTTCCTGAGTGGAGAACTAAAGGTCAAGATGAAGGTGAATCTTGTCAGCAGTCCACTAAATCACCTGGTGAGCAGCGTTACTTCACTCATGGTCAACCGGGTGAGCGATCTCAAACTACTCAACACGGTGATTCGAGGCGGCAGTATCCAGAGTGGCGTAAGCAACAAAATCAACGAGGAGCCAAAGTTAAATCTGAGGTTGTATGCTTTCTGTGTAATACGCCTGCAGGCGGGAGAGATACATTATTATATACACATGGAAAATTCTCGAGGGATTAGTACCAAACTTGCACACAAAAATCACTTCCTATGAAAGCAAAAGACTCGGCAGGCGATGTAACATCCCCCAATGAAGAGCAGGGGTGCCACTAGCACGTTGAGGGACAACACAATAAGTGGCAGGGGCCCAAGATTGTTCAACTGCCTCCCAGCATACATCAGGGGGATTACCAACAAACCCTGGCTGTCTTTAAGGAGGCACTGGACAGGCACCTAAAGTCAGTACCTGACCAGCCAGGCTGTGGTTCGTACGTTGGACTGCGTGCGGCCAGCAGTAACAGCCTGGTTGATCAGGCTCTGGTCCAACAGGAGGCCTGGTCACAGACCAGGCCGCGGGGTCGTTGACCCCTGGAATTCTCTTATAGAAACTTGTTTGGACTGCCTCCTTGTAAGTTGCACTTAGAGCAAGCACTGTTGACACCGACACTCTGAGACACTTCTTTCAGACTTACAAGTGGCTATGGTACAAATTTCTATCTAATTGCAGTAAAGGGAATCCCACACTGCCTACACAATACTGGAAGGGAGGTTACTTACTTGAATCTAAAAGGGTGGCTATGTGTCCTGGTCTTCCTTATATATAACCCCTCCTAACACCATGTGCAGTGGAGAAACTTTGTCTGCAAAAGATGGGGTAATTAGTGTCCTGCCTGCACCTCAGAGTTCCCTGGTTCCTAGGATGTCCCTTGAGTAATATATGCAGTGAACACTAGCTTCCAGACTGAACTTAAGAGACGACGCTGGATACTGGATTTTTGCTCACTTATAAGATGGGGAGTCTTCCCTTTCTGAACAAACCTCTTTGCAGTCCTCAGTTCTGTTAGAAGTTTTTGGAGGAGCAGTTTTTTCTGTCCCCTTTAATATATCTATGTGCAAGTAAATCTACCGTTAAATTTGACCGTAGGTGTCTGGGGGTTTCCCATAAAGATGGATGCTATTACTGGGTAATAACATTGAGTCACAAAATTATGGAACCCATAATGATTAATTCTTCCCCCCCCGATGGGGCCATAACTCGGGCAAAAATTCAAAGTCGTCCTTGGCACTCTATCTCAACTAACCAATTTTTTTGGGAAAACTGGCCCCCAGAGCCTCGTAAATTTAGTGAACAGCCCCCAGATCAAGCCTTCCTATTCCCCGGGGGTTCAAAATTTTGCCAGATGTCTTTTTGTTTCCCATGCCTGGGGGACTGTCCTTTTGGGAGGAACAACGGAAAGACTCCTCATTAAACTCTGCTTTTGAGGCAGTTTGGGGAAAATCCACTTGGGTCAGGTCAAATACTTTAAAAAATAATTACTTAGTCTGCACTGAAACGGGTGGGGGGTGGAGGAAAACAGCAAACAGAAATTAGTGGTTCCCAAAAGTTTGGTCTCAATACTATATAGCCCTCTCTTCTTTAGGAGGCCTTTTGGGGAATTCCCAAAAAACTCAATCCCCATAACAAAAAATTTTTTTGGCCAAAGTTAAGGCAAGATGTAAAGAATCATTTCGGTGTTGTCCAGAATGTCACGGTGGGGAAACCGGGACACCCCATTAAACCGCCCCCTCTCCATCCCATTCCTTTTAAAGGGAGCCCCCAGAATTAATTTTGTGGTCCACTACCAAAAGCAAAATCTGGAAATAACATTAAAATATGGATGAGTAACGATTCAGAGGGTTCCTATGCCAGTTTTAAACCCTAAAACAACTTAAGTTTTAATTAAGTTTATCTTTTGTTTTGGGAAATTTCCCTAAATCTTTCAAAGTGATCAAGGTACTAACTTCACTGCCAAAGCATTTGGGGAAGCATTAACTAGGCTAGGAATATTTCTCCTATCCACTCCATCATCCTCAGCCCCAAAGGGCCCCTTTGGGAAAGATTCCATCAAAGTTAAAAAAAAAGTGAGAACATTCTGCATCTTTTCCAAAGACGGGGATGAACCCTTTCCTCTTTGCTATTGGGAATGAGAGAAACTGTGCAAGAGTCTACAGGGTACATCCGAGCTGATTTGGGGCACAAAGAGGTCCTCTCGTGCTCAAAAAAGGATGGGGGGAAAGACGCCTAAAACCCCTTCTTCAAGGTTCGGGTTAAAGGCAACGAAGGCACTCAGAATACGAAAACAGGGTATGACGAAATTAAAAGTTTCGCTCCCCATCAGGAGATAAGCTGTTGGACAGGAGCCTGTACCTGGCCACACCTCGGCTAGATTTGGGCCCCCATGCAGATCGAAAATAATTATATGATGAAAATTATGTAGATCTCCTTGACAAGACCTCAAAAGCAAAACTTACCACATTAATAAAATTTAAAAGCCTTTAATACACCAGATAAAGTCCCAGTAATGCTCTGCCCTCTGCCCTAAACCCTGACTCTTTGCACTTGAGATTAATGTAAAGCTTCCAAATTCGGTCCTCCTCAAAGGGCCCTAACCCTTAATGTTGGGGTTTTACCAAGTCTCAAGTAACATTTAACTGGCTCCCCAATCTTTCCGATATTTTTTTTGGGTGTGCCGAAAAAAAGTACATTAATATCATGATGTAGATGTTGGAAACCTAAACCTATTCTCTCCCCCACATAGCTAATCCTGAAAAACAGAGGGTACTTCAAAGGAGGTAGAATTTTTGTTGGCATGGGTTATGGAGGAGTCATCTAGTCCATGGGGCTTCCTGCATCCTTGTTAACAAAGCTGATGGAGGGTTTCGAATGTGCACAGATTACCGAGTGAATGGGTCCAATTGCAGATCCCATCCTCTGCCACGTCTGGATGATGTAATCGACTTTTTGGGTAAGGCTACATTTGTATCCCAAAATTTGGGCCTTTAAAAGGGTTTTAAACAATACTTTTAACAGATAAAAAAGGAAATGTCTGCCTTTGAACCAGGGGTCTTTTTCAGTATACAGGGCCCCCCTTGGAAAAAAAACCCCCCTGATCATTCCAGAGACTTATCCATCAGGCTATTAAAACTACCAGGCCCTTTTCCTAGATGATATAGTTGTTGTGTCGGGCATTTGGGGCCAACAATGTTTAGCTTAAAACTTCTTTGGACCTTCCCGGTTTCCATTTAACTGTTAATTTATCAAAGTCATCCTTTGGTTTCTATATTAATTTTTTTGGGGCCCTGAAATAGGTAGTGGCAAAAGGGGTCCAAAAATTTCAAAAATTCTGGCCATTAAAAATTATCCCGAGTCCCTGACAAATCCCCTTTAATGTTTTCTAGGGGTGGAGGGTTTTTTCAGAAAATTTTGTAAAATTTTTTTCAGATTTATTGCACCTCTAACCCCCGCCCTACAAAGTTCCCTTTAAATTTTGGGCCCCCAATGTCAAGTCTTTTCAAAAAACAAAGAGATTGTTTGTACCCCGCATTCTTTTGTTGACTTTTCAAAAACCCTTTTTTTTGCGAGTGATGCTTGTGAGTCTGGGAGGGGAATACTTTTGCAATCTGGGGACAATGGGTTGCAGCCTGTGGCATATTTTTCCAAATACCAACCACACCAGAGGGGCCCACTCCACTATAGAGGCTCTGGTCTACTACTGGCAATGGGGCATTTTGATGTTTCTGGGGCCCGTCCTCTAGGTGGGCACCATTTAAGGAAATTTTTATTATAATCAAAAGAAGCGCTAAACATCACCATCTACAGTGACCCCTCTGGGGTATATCCAAAAGAAAAACAATAAAATCATGGTTGGGGTATTAGGGTTTCAACCCCACAATGTAAAAAATTTTAAAATCCCTGGCAAAATAATAAGGGTGATGTGTTTTCCAAAGTTTGCATTTAGTTAGGATTTTAGGGGCTTTGGGTGGAACCAGCCCTTTTTTTTTTCCCCAAGTGTTTTTTTTTTTTGTGGGGGGTGCCCCTCCCCAAGGACCTTGGACCTGGCTTGCCCCACCGTTCCCACTCTTAAGTTTTGGATTTAACTTTAGAAAAGTTTATTATTATTAAAATCAAAGAACACTAAACCCAAGGGTTATACAGGCTGCAGGTTTTGTAGGATGCAGGGAGAGTGGGTTGAAAAGGAGATGGATGATTAGTAGGGTATGGGTGCAGCATGATGGTGGATAGTGCAGGGATGAGGGGAGCAAAAGCGAGGGGGGGACTGGAGGGCTAGAGGTATAATCTTCAGAGTTTGTGTATAATCAGTTTCTGTCAAAAAAAAACAAGAGAGTCGGATTAAAGGGGTCCATTGAAGAAGGAAGGTAAAAAAAGGGGGCAGAGGAAGCGTCGTTGGGGGTAAATTCTCGTGCTCGTTGATAGAGTGGGCAGTCCCCGCAGAATATGTAACAGACACTGGGAAACCCGACAATGCTCACAGAGAGGGGCAGGAGCCTCTCCATGAGATACCCATATAAGCGAGGTGGCCAATGCGAAGCGGGAGGTGTAGTCTCCCCAAACCCCGAATTGGTGACAAGAAAAAGGCCAGAAACCTATAACCGGGTTTTTAGAATGAAGTTTGTTATTCACAGGTCAGACCAGCGTTGTTTTCCAACGGGGGTAAAGGGGGGTAGAATGACCGCAAAAAAGTCCTGAAAGGAACACCCATATAAACTGGAAGGTCATGTACTGCTGACCGGCGCAGTGTTTCCCGTTTTGCCCCTAGTCAACATGACCAGGACCCAAACAAAAACAATATCTTTATGCTTGCTAAAGATCGGGGTAACCAAAGGTGGATAAAAAACAGGGGGGGAGGTGTATCACTTTTCGGGTAGCCTGTAAAGCACAAGGGGGTCTGAAACGACCACTATGGTATACAGGCATGGATGCAATACGGATAAGTCCCAAATGGATAACAGCCGTAAATATGCTAGCCGAGGTAAAGATGCCCTCATACGACCCCAGAAACACTGCCCAATCCCCCTTTAGATCTTTTAACCATCA
>WNWK01032689.1:0-21710 GCA_009830355.1 Cherax destructor
GACGATTCAAGGCATTTTCAGATTTTGAAAATATTTTTTAGATAAAATATACCTATGAGTAAGCTTCCTAAAGAAAAAAAATTTTTTCTTTTCCATAAATTTCAATTCATAAAATTATTTAAATGTGAAATTAAGTATTTTAATTTAAAAATGATTTAGAAAAGAAAATTCAAAACTAAATATGCAATAAAAGCATTTATTTACATTTTAATTTTTTGAATTAATTATTTAATGAAATTTAAAAATATTTAAAATTTCATAAAATTTATTATGTATAATTTTATTTTTAAAATTTTAATAAATTTAATATTAAAAATTATAAAACGATTTTATTGTATTTTTTAACTTCTAAGAAAATTATATTTTCCTAAAAAAATTTTTAGATTAAATATAATTTAGTAATTTCAAAAAAAATTTTAAATTAAATATTTTTCCATAAAATTTCAATCGTTTTTAATAAATATGAAAATAATAATTTTAAAATTTAAAATTTTTTAATACATTTTTAAAAATTTAATATTCATAAAAACGATTTTTAAATTTTTAATGTATTTTAAGTTCATGTAATAAAAATAAATATAAAATTTATAAAATATTGATTTTATGATTTTATATAGATTTTAAAGATTTTATAATAAATTTTAAATATAAATGAATTAAATTATTCATAAATTTAATTTTCATTTTTTAGATTTATTTAAATTTCAACTGTATTTTCAAAAAAATAATTTTGTAAATTACCTAAATCAATGCATAAAAAATTTAAATTGACTTTAATTTTATAAAATAATTGAAAATTTTAAAATTAAAATTAAGATTTAATTGAAAAAGATTTTCAAAAATAATAGTTTAAATTAAATATAAAATTTTAAATTTTATAATTTTTATAATTTTAAATTTAAAAATATAAATATATTATTTTATAAATTTAATTATATTTTAATTTAAATATAAATTTTAAGATTTTTAAAACTATTTTTGAAAATATACTTTAAGATTTTCAATTGAAAAATTTTTTAATTTTCCTATAATTTCAAATATAAAATTTTGTATTCAAAATTTAATTTTAAAAATTATTTAAAATGAAATCTAAGATTTAACTGAAAATTTAAATAGCTAAATTTTTAACTTAATGTAAAATTTCGAATAAAATTTTAAAATTATTTTATATTTTAAATAATGATTTATTAAATATTTTAAATTTTTAAGATTTAAAATATTAATTTTAATATTAAAATGCATAAATTATTTTATTCATTTTTATATTATAGATTTCGATTTCTGAAAATAGTTTTTAGATAAAATATACAATATTTTCTAAAAAAATCTAAATTCTTACTTTCATAAATTTCAATTTTAGTAAAAATTCTATTTAAAATGTAAATGTATTTTCGAAAAATGATTTCAGAAAGCATTTTAAACTTTAAAACTGAATTGCTTAAAATAAATTTTACAAAATTTTAGATTTTATGTTATGTATTTTAAAATATGAAATATTCTATAAATATTATTTTTATAAATTTTTAATGTTTTAAAATAGTAAATAATTTTAATTTAAAATTATAAAATATATTTTATTGATTTTTTACGAAAGATTTTCAGGATTTTCTAAAACTATTTTAGATAAAATACCTTAGTAAGTTTAAGAAAATCATAAAATTTTGCTTACTTTTCAAAATTTCAATTCATAGAAATTTATTTAATGTGAAATTAAGATAAAAATAGTTAAAGTAACTAACCAATATATAAGTACATTTCGACTTATGTTTATTTTAAAATAATATCTAAATATGATTTTATAGATTATTTTAAATATAATTAATATTTATTTTTAAAATATGTAAATAATTATAAATATTCAAAATGCTATAAAACTTGATTTTATTGCATTTTTTGACGATTTAAGGCATTTTCATAGGATTTTTGAAAAAATTTTTTAGATAAATATACCTATGAGTAAGCTTCCTAAAAGAAAATCATAAAATTTTGCTTACTTTTCCCATAAATTTCAATTGCAGTAGAAATTTATTTAAAAGTGTGAAAATGTAAGTATTTTAGCTAAAAATGAGTTTTGTCAGAAAAGCATCAAACTGCTCTAAAAGCTCGAAATATGCCATAAAATGCGATTTTAGCACATTTTTCTGAGCTTTTAATGTTTCATGTATTTTTCAAAATAATATGAAATATTCTATAAAAATATTGATTTTTATAGATTTTTAATGGGATTTTTTAAAAATATGTAAATAATTAATATATTCAAAATTCTATAAAACGTTATTATATTGCATTTTTGACGATTCAAGGCATTTTCACAGGATTTTCTGAAAACTATTTTTTAGATAAAATATACCTATGAGTAAGCTTCCTAAAAGAAAATCATAAAATTTTGCTTACTTTTCCCATAAATTTCAATTGCAGTAGAAATTCTATTTAAAATGTGAAAATCTAAGATTTTAGCTGAAAATGAGTTTGCGAAAGCACTCAAACCGCTCTAAAACGTCGAAATATGCAATAAAACGATTTTACACATTTTTCTGAGCTTTTAATGTTTCATGTATTTTTCGAAAATAATATGAAATATTCTATAAAAATATTGATTTTTATAGATTTTTAATGGGATTTTTTAAAAATATGTAAATAATTAAATATTCAAAAATGCTATAAAACTTGATTTTATTGCATTTTTTGACGATTTAAGGCATTTTCAAGGATTTTCTGAAAAACTATTTTTTAGATAAAATATACCTTGAGTAAGCTTCCTAAAGAAAATCATAAAATTTTGCTTACTTTTCCCATAAATTTCAATTGCATAGAAATTCTATTTAAAAGTGTGAAAATCTAAGTATTTTAGCTAAAAATGAGTTTTGCCAGAAAAGCACTCAAACCGCTCTAAAACGTCGAAATATGCAATAAATATCGATTTTAGCACATTTTTCTGAGCTTTTAATGTTTCATGTATTTTTCAAAATAATATGAAATATTCTATAAAAATATTGATTTTTATAGATTTTTAATTTTTAAAAATATGTAAATAATTTATAATATTCAAAAATGCTATAAAACTTATTTTATTGCATTTTTTGACGATTCAAGGCATTTTCACGGATTTTCTGAAAAACTATTTTTTAGATAAAATATACCTATGAGTAAGCTTCCTAAAAGAAAATCATAAAATTTTGCTTACTTTTCCCATAAATTTCAATTGCAGTAGAAATTTCTATTTAAAAGTGTGAAAATTAAGTATTTTAGCTAAAAATGAGTTTTGTCAGAAAAGCATCAAACGCTCTAAAACTTCAAATATGCAAAACGATTTAGCAATTTTTCTGAGCTTTTTATTGTTTCATGTATTTTCAAAAATATGAAATATTTATAAAAATATTATTTTTATAGATTTTTATGGATTTTTAAAAAATCTAAATAATTTTATATATTCAAAATTCTATAAAATTATTATATGCATTTTGACATTCAAGCATTTTACGGATTTTCTGAAAACATTTTAGATAAAATATACATGAGTAGCTTCCTAAAAAAATCATAAATTTTGCTTATTTTCCATATTTATAAATATGAAATATTCTATAATTAAAATATTGATTTTTATAGATTTTTATTTGGATTTTTTAACAATATGTAAATAATTAATAAATATTCAAAAATGCTATAAAACTTGATTTTATTGCATTTTTGACGATTTAAGGCATTTTCAGGATTTTGAAAACAATTTTTTAGATAAAATATACCTATGAGTAAGCTTCCTAAAAGAAAATCATAAAATTTTGCTTACTTTTCCCATAAATTTCAATTGCAGTAGAATTTATTTAAAAGTGTGAAAATGTAAGTATTTTAGCTAAAAATGAGTTTTGTCAGAAAGCATCAAACGCTCTAAAACGTCGAAATATGCCATAAAATCGATTTTAGCACATTTTTCTGAGCTTTTTATTGTTTCATGTATTTTTCGAAAATAATATGAAATATTCTATAAAAATATTGATTTTATAGATTTTTAATGGGATTTTTTAAAAATATGTAAATAATTAATAATATTCAAAATGCTATAAAACTTATTTTATTGCATTTTTGACGATTCAAGGCATTTTCAGGATTTTCTGAAAAACTTTTTTTTAGATAAAATATACCTATGAGTAAGCTTCCTAAAAGAAAATCATAAAATTTTGCTTACTTTTCCCATAAATTTCAATTGCAGTAGAAATTCTATTTAAAATTGTGAAAATCTAAGTATTTTAGCTGAAAATGAGTTTTGCCAGAAAAGCACTCAAACCGCTCTAAAACGTCGAAATATGCAATAAAATACGATTTTAGCACATTTTTCTGAGCTTTTTAATGTTTCATGTATTTTTCGAAAATAATATGAAATATTCTATAAAAATATTGATTTTTATAGATTTTTAATGGGATTTTTAAAAATATGTAAATAATTAATAAATATTCAAAAATGCTATAAAACGGTATTTTATTGCATTTTTGACGATTCAAGGCATTTTCACGGATTTTCTGAAAAACTATTTTTTAGATAAAATATACCTATGAGTAAGCTTCCTAAAAGAAAATCATAAAATTTTGCTTACTTTTCCCATAAATTTCAATTGCAGTAGAAATTCTATTTAAAAGTGTGAAAATCTAAGTATTTTAGCTAAAAATGAGTTTTGCCAG
Organism: Cherax destructor; assembly: GCA_009830355.1. NCBI lineage: Eukaryota > Metazoa > Arthropoda > Malacostraca > Decapoda > Parastacidae > Cherax > Cherax destructor. Next base: position 4,675 of record WNWK01032689.1, read on the forward strand.
AAAAGCACTCAAACGCTCTAAAACGTCGAAATATGCAATTAAATACGATTTTAGCACATTTTTCTGAGCTTTTTAATGTTTCATGTATTTTTCGAAAATAATATGAAATATTCTATAAAAATATTGATTTTTATAGATTTTTAATGGGTATTTTTAAAAATATGTAAATAATTATAAATATTAAAAATGCTATAAAACTTATTTTATTGCATTTTTGACGATTCAAGGCATTTTCAAGATTTTCGAAAACTATTTTTTAGATAAAATATACCTATAAGTAAGCTTCCTAAAAGAAAATCATAAAATTTTGCTTACTTTTCCAATAAATTTCAATTGCAGTCGAAATTTATTTAAAAGTGTGAAAATTAAAGTATTTTAGCTAAAAAATGAGTTTTGTCAGAAAAGCATCAAACCGCTCTAAAACGTCGAAATATGCAATAAAATGCGATTTTAGCACATTTTTCTGAGCTTTTTAATGTTTCATGTATTTTTCGAAAATAATATGAAATATTCTATAAAAATATTGATTTTTATAGATTTTTAATGGATTTTTAAAAATATGTAAATAATTTATAAATATTCAAAATGCTATAAAACTTATTTTATTGCATTTTTTGACGATTCAAGGCATTTTCACGATTTTCTGAAAAACTATTTTTTTAGATAAAATATACCTATGAGTAAGCTTCCTAAAAGAAAATCATAAAATTTTGCTTACTTTTCCCATAAATTTCAATTGCAGTAGAAATTCTATTTAAAAGTGTGAAAATCAAAGTATTTTAGCTAAAAAATGAGTTTTGTCAGAAAAGCATCAAACCGCTCTAAAACGTCGAAATATGCAATAAAATGCGATTTTAGCACATTTTTCTGAGCTTTTTAATGTTTCATGTATTTTTCGAAAATAATATGAAATATTCTATAAAAATATTGATTTTATAGATTTTTAATGGGATTTTTTAAAAATATGTAAATAATTAATAAATATTAAAAATGTATAAAACTTGATTTTATTGCATTTTTTGACGATTTAAGGCATTTTCAAGGATTTTCTGAAAACTATTTTTTTAGATAAAATATACCTGTGAGTAAGCTTCCTAAAAGAAAATCATAAAATTTTGCTTACTTTTCCCATAAATTTCAATTGCAGTAGAAATTCTATTTAAAAGTGTGAAAATGTAAGTATTTTAACTAAAAAATGAGTTTTGCCAGAAAAGCACTCAAACCGCTCTAAAACGTCGAAATATGCAATAAATACGATTTTAGCACATTTTTCTGAGCTTTTTAATGTTTCATGTATTTTTCGAAAATAATATGAAATATTCTATAAAAATATTGATTTTTATAGATTTTTAATGGGATTTTTTAAAAATATGTAAATAATTTATAAATATTCAAAAATGCTATAAAACTTATTTTATTGCATTTTTTGACGATTCAAGGCATTTTCACGGATTTTCTGAAAAACTATTTTTTTAGATAAAATATACCTATGAGTAAGCTTCCTAAAAGAAAATCATAAAATTTTGCTTACTTTTCCCATAAATTTCAATTGCAGTAGAAATTCTATTTAAAAGTGTGAAAATCTAAGTATTTTAGCTAAAAAATGAGTTTTGCCAGAAAAGCACTCAAACCGCTCTAAAACGTCGAAATATGCAATAAAATACGATTTTAGCACATTTTTCTGAGCTTTTTAATGTTTCATGTATTTTTCGAAAATAATATGAAATATTCTATAAAAATATTGATTTTTATAGATTTTTAATGGGATTTTTAAAAATATGTAAATAATTATAAATATTAAAATGCTATAAAACTATTTTATTGCATTTTTTGACGATTCAGGGTATTTTCAAGGATTTTCTGAAAACTATTTTTTTAGATAAAATATACCTGTGAGTAAGCTTCCTAAAAGAAAATCATAAAATTTTGCTTACTTTTCCCATAAATTTCAATTGCAGTAGAAATTCTATTTAAAAGTGTGAAAATGTAAGTATTTTAGCTAAAAAAATGAGTTTTGCCAGAAAAGCATCAAACCGCTCTAAAACGTCGAAATATGCATAAATACGATTTTAGCACATTTTTCTGAGCTTTTAATGTTTCATGTATTTTTCGAAAATAATATGAAATATTCTATAAAAATATTGATTTTTATAGATTTTAATGGGATTTTTAAAATATGTAAATAATTAATAAATATTCAAAAATGTATAAAACTTGATTTTATTGCATTTTTGACGATTTAAGGCATTTTCAAGGATTTTCTGAAAACTTTTTTTAGATAAAATATACCTATGAGTAAGCTTCCTAAAAGAAAATCATAAAATTTTGCTTACTTTTCCCATAAATTTAATTGCAGTAGAAATTTATTTAAAATGTGAAATTAAGTATTTTAGCTAAAAATGAGTTTTGCCAGAAAAGACTCAAACCCTCTAAACGTCGAAATATGCACATAATACGATTTTAGCACATTTTTCTGAGCCTTTTAATGTTTCATGTATTTTTCGAAAATAATATGAAATATTCTATAAAAATATTGATTTTTATAGATTTTTAATGGTTTTTTTTTTAAAAATGTAAATAATTAATAAATATTCAAAAATGCTATAAACTATATTTTATTGCATTTTTGACGATTCAAGGCATTTTCAAGGATTTTCTGAAAACTATTTTTTTAGATAAAATATACCTATGAGTAAGCTTCCTAAAAGAAAATCATAAAATTTTGCTTACTTTTCCCATAAATTTCAATTGCAGTAGAAATTCTATTTAAAAGTGTGAAAATGTAAGTATTTTAGCTAAAAATGAGTTTGTCAGAAAAGCACTCAAACCGCTCTAAAACGTCGAAATATGCAATAAAATACGATTTTAGCACATTTTTCTGAGCTTTTTAATGTTTCATGTATTTTTCGAAAATAATATGAAATATTCTATAAAAATATTGATTTTTATAGATTTTTAATGGGATTTTTTAAAAATATGTAAATAATTTAAAAATATTAAAAATGCTATAAAACGATATTTTATTGCATTTTTTGACGATTCAAGGCATTTTCACGGATTTTCTGAAAAACTATTTTTTTAGATAAAATATACCTATGAGTAAGCTTCCTAAAAGAAAATCATAAAATTTTGCTTACTTTTCCCATAAATTTCAATTGCAGTAGAAATTCTATTTAAAAGTGTGAAAATCCACACTACACTCTCACCAGGTCCACACTACACTCTCACCAGGTTCACACTACACTCTCACCAGGTCCACACTACACTCTCACCAGGTCCACACTACACTCCCACCAGGTCCACACTACACTCTCACTAGGTCAACACTACACTCTCCAGGTTCACACTACACTCCTACCAGATCCACACTACACTCTCACCAGGTTCACACTACACCTCACCAGGTCCACACTCACCTCACCAGGTCCACACTACACTCCACCAGGTCCACATTACACTCACCAGGTCCACATTACACTCCTCACCAGGTCCACATACACTCTCACAGGTCCACACTACACTCTCCAGGTCCACACTACACTCTCACCAGGTCCACACTACACTCTCACCAGGTCCAGACTACCTTCCAGATCCAGACTACACTCTCACCAGGTCCAGACTACACTTCACCAGGTCCACACTACACTCTCACCAGGTCCACACTACACTCTCTCCAGGTCCACACTACACTCTCACCAGGTCCACACTACACTCCCACTATGTCCACACTACACTCTCCAGGTCCACACTACACTCTCACAGGTCCACACTACACTCTCACCAGGTCCAGACTACACTCTGACCAGGTCCACACTACACTCTCACCTGGTCCACACTACACTCTACCAGGTCCACACTACACCTCACCAGGTCCACACTACACTCTCTCCATGTCCACACTACCCCCTGGGTTACTTAAAAAATTACATAGAGAAGAATCAACTAAGCTTATGTTATTAATCCCGTGCGGAGGATGGCAACAAAGATAACATGCCCAGACATGACAGATACATGTACTGTCACCACAGGGATGGTATTCAAACCTTGCCTCAGCTCTCGAGACTAAAGAATAGGTAGTTGGAATGAAGTTAAAATTCTTCATGTATCCTCTGATACCATGATAAACTGATAAGCGTTGATATGTAAAAAATACATCTTAAAATGTTTTAGATGTTAGTTTAAGAAAATCGCATAATTGATGGTGATGATGTGATTGAAGGTGATGATGTGATTGATGGTGATGATGTGATTGATGGTGGTGATGTGATTGGTGATGATGTGATTGATGGTGATGTGATTGATGGTGATGATGTGTGAAAACCATCATCCAACACATCATCCGAAATAAAAAAATTAAGCTTTCACGAAATGCTAAGAAATCGAAATTGTCATTATTATTTGCGACCACTGTCATCCTCAGTTACTGTGTTTTTTATGCTTTCCCCAGGAGTCCTTCTGTCCGCCTCAGATATTCTGCGTTCCCCACTTTCCCAAGTATCCGCTCAGGTCCATGTTCAGACATGGCCCGATGTCTTCTCTCCCTGGTTATATCCCCAGGTCCATGTGTCCAGGAGTCCATCTGTGTCCCTCAGATATTCCTTCCCACTTCCCAAGGTCTGCCTCATCAACCAGTATCCTTGTCTTTCCCAGGTGCATGTGTCCAGGAGTCCATCTGTCCGCCCCGTATTCTCCTTCCCACTTCCCAAGGTATCTCTTCCCAGGTCCATGTGTCCAGGAGTCCATCTGTGTCCCCTCAGATATTCTCCCTTCACTCACTTCCCAAGGTCTGCCTCATCAACCAGTATCCTTGTCTTTCCCAGGTTCATGTGTCCAGGAATCCATCCGTCGCCCTCCGATGTCTCCCTTCTCACTTCCCTAGGTTTTATCCCCAGGTTCATGTGTCCAGAGTCCATTGTGTCCCCTCAGATATTCTCCCTCTTCCCAAGGTCTGCCCATCAACCAGTATCCTCGTCTTTCCCAGGTCCATGTGTCCAGGAGTCCATCTGTCTGCCCAGATATTCCCCTTCCCACTTCCCTAGGTATCCTCGTCTTTCCAGGTCCATGTATCCCCGGAATCCATTCTGGCCCCCGGATGTCTCCCCTTCCCACTTCTCTTGGTTATATACCAGTCCTCAGCCTTCCCGAGTTATGTATCCTCGAGTAGCTCGCCATCCTCATCACTTGAGAACAGGCTTGTCTAGCTGGTTCAGGTGAGTTCCAGGGTGGAATCACTGGGGGTGACACACGAAAACTGCGTCCAGTAATTACACCACCAAGACAGCCAGACTGTACCCAGCTAGACGTCAGCTCAAACCACCTGTCAGTTCTGCCAGCAAGGTGAGGCCACTCAATGAAATTTTGAAGTTCTAGTTATTTAAACTTTATTTACATAAAAATAAGATCTTATTACATACATTATCAGTTTAATGTGACAAGTTTTAGGACTTTATGAGCTTTCGTGTGTTTGTCCACCTCGACCAGAACTGTAATAAGTCTTGAATTTTATATTTTATTTAGTTATTTTTACTTATGTATTTTCAAATGTGCAGTACAATGCTCTTGTGCACAATGGAAGTTACATTGTATGACTTTTATTGGTTATCATGGTAATTATCACATATGATTACATTTTGATATGGGATAATTTTGTGTAACTGTATTTACGAGTATCTGAACCTAAGTAAACTTACACACACTTGTTTTTACACTCATTTTGCGCATTTCCGCAAAGGCAGAACACACACACACACACACACACACACACACACACACACACACACACACACACACACACACACACACACACACACACACACACACACACACACACACACACACACACACACACACACACACACACACACACACACACACATATATATATATATATATATATATATATATATATATATATATATATATATATATATATATATGTCGTGCCGATTAGGTAAAACTGGTCAATTAGCAAGAACTCATCTAAAATTAAGTCTTTCTAAAATTTTCTCTTATACGATTAAAGATACATTTTTTCATTTATGTTAATGTAAGAATTTTTAATTTTGTACCAAGAGAAACTTTGAAAACCTACCTAACCTTATTACAACAAGCACAATTTAATTTAGCCTAACCACTAAATATATTTTAGATACGTTAACATTAATTTAATAATAAACAAACACAATGAAATATATTTTTTCGTTATGTTCAGAATGATTTTGAAAATTATTGCATACACAAATTTTCACTTGTCTATATGGCAAGTGAGCGTTGCTATTTAAGCCAAAATCGCAAGTTTTACTAATCGGCACGACATATATATATATATATATATATATATATATGTCGTGCCGATTAGGTAAAACTTGCGATTTTGGCTTAAATAGCAACGCTCACCTTGCCATATAAGACAAGCTAAAATTTGTTGCAATAATTTCGCCAAAATCATTCTGAACATAACGAAAAATATATTTCATTGTGTTTGTTATTATTAAATTAATGTTATCGTATCTAAAATATATTTAGTTGGGTTAGGCTAAATTAAATTGCGCTTGTTTTAATAAGGTTAGGTAGGTTTTCAAAGTTTCTCTTGGTACAAAATTATAAATTCTTACATTTACATAAATAAAAAATATATCTTTAAACGTATAAGAGAAAATTTTAGAAAGGACTTAATTTTAGATGAGTTCTTTAATTGACCAGTTTTACCTAATCGGCACGACATATATATATATATATATATATATATATATATATATATATAGTCGTGCCGATTAGGTAAAACTTGCGATTTTGGCTTAAATAGCAACGCTCACCTTGCCATATAAGACAAGTGAAAATTTGTGTATGCAATAATTTCTCCAAAATCATTCTGAACATAACGAAAAAATATATTTCATTGTGTTTGTTTATTAATAAATTAATGTTAACGTATCTAAAATATATTTAGTTGGGTTAGGCTAAATTAAATTGCGCTTGTTGTAATAAGGTTAGGTAAGTTTTCAAAGTTTCTCTTGAGTACAAAATTATAAATTCTTGCATTAACATAAATGAAAAAAATGTATCTTTAAACGTATAGGAGAAATTTTTGAAAGGACTTAATTTTAGATGAGTTCTTGCTAATTGACTAGTTTTACCTAATCGCACGACATATATATATATATATATATATATATATATATATATATATATATATATATATATATATGCAAAATATCACAGTAAACAGGTGATATCAAAATATCAAAACAACCACTATGAAAAATGAAGAATTCCAAGCGCTCGTGACAACTCACATTATCAAGGAACTATAAAAGGAAACGTGAGAAGAAGGCTTATAAAGGGGCAAGACTACACCTCACAGTCACATCACATTAACAAAGACAACACCTCACAGTAGCGTAACATCTCACGACTCTGTGAAGAGGAACATAAGAAAGGACCTGAAACTCTTCCCAAGAATTAAGATTAGTCCAATTTATCATTAAATTCTTCCCAAATTTTATTAATTATAAATGAATCCAATTTATATAAACCAAAAGAAATATTCATATTATTTTCAAAACTACTTTTAATAAAACATGATTCTATTATATTCCTCTCAACCATGGACTTGCTTGATACAACCTTCTCAGCATTTTGAAAATCAATTGGATGGTTAAAGTCTTCACATGAATAAATAGAGCATTAGAATCTTGTCCAGTTCTAATGCTATATTTATGTTGTTTTAATCTTAGTTCAAGACTTTTACCAGTTTGACCGTAATAAACTTTATCGCATATTTTACAGGGAATCTTATAGACACATCCGTCAGCATTTTGGGGGAATTTTTATCAAAGTCTTTTTACTGTATCAAGATTATTAAATACAACTTTGATATTAAAATTCTTAAGAAAAGAAGGCATATCAACAAGTTTTCATGGTAAGGGAGAACCAACATATTTTTGGTTGAATAAGGTTGGTTGTCCCTTGGATTGTAAAAGTATTTCTAGCTATTTTAAAGATTTATCAATTATGTTTCTTGGGTATTTTAAATCATTAGCTATTTCATAAATTTTAGAGATTTCTTCATCTATGAACTCTGGACTACAAATGTGTTAAGCTCTCAAAAACATAGAAGAGAAAACCGACACTTTAACTCTATCTTGATGTGAAGAGTAATAGTGTACATAGGAACAATTATTTGTAGGTTTTCTGTAAATTTTAAATTTAAAATCAATGTTACCCTTAATAATAAAAACATCTAGGAAAGGCAATGAGTTATTTACTTCAAATTCAACAGTAAAATTTATAGAATGAGCTAAGCTATTTAATTTAACAAGGAAATGGTTTATGTCTACATTCTTAGGCATAAGGCACAAAATGTCATCAACATATCTATACCACTTAGCTCTATTGGGAAGGATTGTGTTAAGGAATCTTGTTTCGAAAAATTCCATATATAAATTACTAAGAACAGGTGAAAGAGGATTTCCCATTGCCATACCAAACTTCTGAGTGTAAAACTCATCATTAAATACAAATTTTGCATCAACAATACAAAGTTTAATAAGTTTAATGATAGTAAGAACTGGCAATGGTAAATCATAATTAACCAGTTCTTCAGATAAGAACTTTAGTAAATCATCAACTGGAACTTTTGTAAACAAGGGGGTAACATCAAAACTAACCATATTGAAATCATTTAAGTCAGTCAAGGTGCTTAATTTATCAACTGAATCTAAGTTGTCTTTAACATTAAAATTAGAATTTTTTTCCAAATAATTGGGCTCAAAATATCAACAAGCCATTTAGAAAGTTTATAAGAAACTGAACCTATGGAGCCAATAACTGGTCTAACAGGATTACCAGGTTTGTGTTTCAATTAATCCATTACACATAAGGTAAAGATGGATTAGTAGCAAATTTGTTAATTAATTCATCTTTGCCCTTCAATAGATGCCATTGTTTTATTGAAATTGCTGTTAACAGTTTCTAAGGGAGTCTTTCAAGTTTAGAATAGGTTTCAAAATCATCTAGGAGTGTTGCTCATTTTATCTTGGCAATCGGTTTTTCATAATTACAATTGCATTTATTTCCATCTGCTTTAGTAAGGTGCACCTTTATTATTCAAAAGTGAACTGGTAACACTTAAAAATCTTTGATAACTGGGAACGTGTCACGAGAGTCGATTCTATGATTTTTTGTTGTTTAATCCCTATCATGTTTTGTCAGATAAAGCAGTACTCTGAAAACAAGTGTGGTTAATACTACTACTGTGTTGAATGAGAGATCGTAATGACACGACTGCAAGCAAACCAGTGTACGGTTGGGGATTGAACTCTGTATTAGTTCTAAAACTCCAGGCAGGTATGTTATCATTTATCACATGTATCTCAGATGAGATGACACAAGTTTCCTCAGGTGATTCTGTCTCTCGATGATGACACAGGCAAATGCATACTTATCTTCACTAAGCTTCTCTTTGGGGACGTCGACATGAGGTGGCTTATTCGTCAGAAGAAATGGAAATTTTTCTCTCTCAAACTTTAGTCATTTGACTAAACATTCTTTTTGCTGGATTGGCCACTCTTGTTAAAGTTAACTCTCACATTATGTATTCTTGACTGGGATTAGAGATCGTGTATAAGACCGATAGGTGGAAGACAGCGACAACCTCTTTCAGCCTCCAATTTCTTCCTTTCGAGTGATTCTCATCATTACAAATACGCTTAAATTCCCGCAGCCTTTTCGGTCTTGTCACTCGCTACCTGTATTATCTAAGCACAATACAGAGTAATAATTATGAAAACTTCTTTACCTTCACCTGGATAGTTGGTGGAAGGAGAGATAATAATAGCTTCCAGGTTATGTCCTCAACTAACTTTCAACATAACATTTTTTCCCAGTTCTGTATTTTTCAGCATCCATATAGATGCTTCCTTATAAACAAGCTTCACGAGCAAGCAGTTAAATATTTGCCTCATTTCGTTAACTTGAATCTGGGGCAAAAACACAATATTTATATTCCAACTTGCAATTAGTTGAGCTCTCCTTGAGAAAGTCATGAAACTCTGAGTCTATGTGGCAGGTAATGCTCATAGCTAGTATGTACATAGAAATTTCCACATTTCCTGAGATTTTAAGTTTCTACTTATTTTCCATTATTTCTAGAAACATAAAAATATGCAAGAATAATTTGATTTTTTATTATATCAAAAAAACACAAACAGAAATAGGCTCACACTGACTCTGTGTTATCTTGTTATGTTTCCAGCATTATTTCCTCACAGATGAATTCTATAATTTGGTGTTGTAGATTACGATGCATTGTAAATATTCATAATACGTCTGTAAAATATTTTTTTTGTTAACCATTATTTAATACCTTGGCTTTAGTTATACCGGATAATATATGAGCAAAGATGGAGCTTAAAACTGAAGTTTAATGCTTAAACAATAATTACTTTAAATACACTGTATATGCACACACACACACACACACACACACACACACACACACACACACACACACACAAACACACACACACACAACAGGAGCTGTGAATCGGACCCTGCAACCACAACTAGGTGAGTACACACGCACACACACACATGAACGTACACACTCACGCACTATTTCATTTTTAAACTATGCAACCAAAAGCACCTGCTGCACACCCAGTAATATCCTGCACTTCTTTGATACAACAAACGACACTCTCTTTTTGCAATGCATTAAATTGAGAATTTCCGCTAGCTGTTTCATTGTGTGAACGGTAAACGTTATGGTGGATGAACACAATACTCAACATACCATGCACTGTAGCTATATCCGTCAAAAAAAAAATTTTGGGGGCTGTCGGGGTAGAGAGGAGGATTGGTATATAACATACTAAAAGGATGAAGAAGTAGGGTAGACATGACGTTGTACATAAACATAAGTGGAGATTTTGAAGACGATGAGATACAGGTTTACAAAGGATTGTTTGTGTGTAACAGACATGTGTTTACTTCCACAAAATTTGTGTTTGAGTGTGGCGACGGACTTGGATTACGTGTAACACACTTGTGTTTGGGAAACGAGACAAATGTGAGATTGTGTCATTTTCGTGTTTGTATTATTTAGGATTGACGCATTATTTTTGTTTACAATGTCAATAAGTCCAAATGAACGCTTGATGCAATGAGTTAATGGATGAAAAGACTTCTCCATGCCTAATGCATTACGTATCTGTAACAAGTTTTGTTAATATACTGACACCCGGCCTGAGTCAGCTCTTCTTCTGCTATTTCCACTTAAAAAATATTCGCACTTTCCCCTCCTCCATCCTAAAATTTATTCCATGCCTGCTTCATTATATGTGTAAATTGAAATATGAATCTTTTTTTAGCTCCACGAATATTTATTTATGAATATCCATTATTTTTCTTAGTGCAAACATTTCATTCAGTCCACAGCAGGATTCGAACTCGTACACACCTTTTATCAAAGTAATGCAGTACTTTCGTCAACAGAGACAATGTTTGTTAAAAAGTTCTCCCATTTGTGAATTGTTAAACTATCCTAGAGTATAATGAAGAGGTTGGTATATAAATATTTTCTAAAAGAGACATTAAAGATTTAAATATTTAATTACCTCATGAAAAACAAATGGGAATAAGTTACACTGACAGTCTTTAATTTTACTAGATTAGAAGATACATAATGTACTCCAGTTATATGTTTTTAATGGCTATTTACTGCCATTGTTCAGATGTAATGGCCAGCAAAACCATAAGTAGGACATATATTATTATTAATTTGCTCATTGGTGAGCGTTAAATCTGTAAGAATCATGCAGCGCCTCGGGAATTGAGGTAATCTGTTTAATCCTACAGGAGCAGCAGTTAATTGGATCAAGAAATTTTCACCAGGATCAAGAAACCTTCACTCAGCACAAGGCAACCTGACCCCTAAAAAGAAACCTACAGTAGAGCTTCTTAATTTGTGCTGGAGCGAAAAAAATCCTCTAGCCCTTGCTGATGTCATCGCAGATTTAGTTTTTTACCCTTTATGTGGTGTCCCTATAACAGTGCTAGCTTTATTCCTCTACACCCATTGCATCGTATGAGTGCACCATCTTTATTTACCACTGAATTTCCGTGGGTCTTACGCTATGCCGCCCACGCTGGTTATCTCTGGATATATTGTTTCGTTTATCGTGGAATCCCGAATATACTTTGGGTCAATACAGAGGGTGGACAAGTGTTCTCACCCTTGCAGGCTTCACGCATGTCCCCGCACTTCGCTACGGACTGGAGTTGACCTCTTTCCCGTTGTCTTCGTGCACGTCCTCGAAGTCCACAAGAAGGATGACGAAATCCTTTCTCCCTCTCTGAAGGCTGCACACATGCCCGCACTCCACACGAAGGTTGGATGAGTGTCCAGTCCTCCACGCTTCACGCACGCCAACATTCGACAGGAAAGTTGGATAAAGTCCTCATTCCTCCAGACTTTACGCACGCCAGCACTCACATGAAAGTTGGATGAGGTCCTCATCCCTCCAGTCTTCACGCACGCCAGTACCACTTCCCCTTATCCTCGGTTCAGACGAAGGGCACTCCCATATTCATTGTAATATCCCATTCTCTTCCTGGAATTCGAGGGTCAATACACGTTAGTTTCCTGTCAGAGTTAGCTTACTTTTTCAAAACAAACTACAGTTCTGAGAGGAACGTTAAATGACGTTTCGGTCCAGAATGAACCGAAACGCAGTGTAATAGCCGATTAAACGAAATAAGGAGATACAGCCATGGTCAGGAGAAAGAGACAGCGCATTTCGGTGCTTCATGCGTTTTAATATTTTGAGAATGTCCACTATGGCAAATTCGCTTCAACTCTGAGCTCAATTATAATATTGCTTAGGACATTACTTGAGCAATACTAAGTACGCTTCTACTACCAATACTACTACTACTACTAATACTACTACTACTACTACTACTACTACTACTACTACTACTATTACTACTACTACTACTACTAATTTCATGGATAATGAATGGGAATTACCTAGATAAAAAGATAACCTAGTATTACGATATTTTTTGAAGAGACGTAACGCTTAGGATTTTTTTATCAATAAAATTGCTAGATAAAGATCTGGTGAGCGAGAAGTGTTCTCACAATATGACAGCACTATACATGTAATATATTTAAACCCACTTCCTTCTTCTTAAACCTCCATCAAATTCTCCTGCCAAGGTTTTTACAGAGGTGGGAGAGTGGTGATTGAGAGGGGTGGGAGAGTGTGGTGATTGGAGAGGTGGGAGAGCGGGCGAGGAGTGGATGGGATAGTGGTAGCGTGTGGAGAGAACGGCTGATGGGTGAGCCAATAAAGCAGGAATCACTGAAGCTGGGATTCAATAATGGCTGCCGAGACGTCTTGCAGGCCACGACAGGTGGAAGAGCTTGAGGAATCACAAATGCTTGCCTTTAGTCCTTACCCAACACTTCCTGAAACGATGTTTCTTACAGAGTTAAGACAAAGAGAGCTGACGACGGTAAGGCGAGGAGATATGATATTTTCCTTTAATTTTTTTAGGAGAGAAAATGAAACATACAATCTAAAATCTGAGTAGCTTTAAAATAGGTTGCAAATATATGAGCACTCAGCCAAACACTGATAAAAAGACCTACAGGAGGCAAATACACTACGGTAAAAACTCCAGACACTAATGATTACAATACAAGCAGCCACAAGCAATATGATAGCACCACAAGCAGCCAGACACGGCTAAGACAATGAGAAGAAGCCACAATTAGTCACAAGAAAGCATTTGCCATGATACAGGCAACCACACACACACACACCCCTCAGTTCGTACCCAGCCAGAGACAAACACTACACAACGTCCTCGTGGAATCGCAAAATTGTCGCAGATTTTTGGCCATTCTCTGCAAATTGGTGGTGTGATGTGGGCTTCACAGTCCCGCCTGTTACTAGCTTCCAGAGCTCACCATGAAACCTTGTATGTGAAGGCCCGTGAGCTCACTTATTTGTGACTGCATAGGTCGAGTCATAGCCCTGGACTCGGTTTATATCTGGGCCATGAACAGATTTGTAGTCCCTCCTTGTTTCGTGGGGTCCTATCCTACTTATTTAAGCTTTAGGCGGAGTTGGCTTCCTCCACCTCCCTAATATAGTCATCTTACTTGATCACTGTACTCTTTTTGCTCTGTTTAACTTACATCTTTGTTCTCGTGTTCCCATTTTCATCTTTAAAAGTATTTTCCTATTCACCCAGTCAAGTCTTCTCTGAATATTTTATGCTGTTATCATGTCCTCCGTAGTCTCCTGTCCTATATCAGGTTCATTTTCTTTAGTCTTCATAGTTCATCCTCTTAGTTCAGAGGCTAGTCTTATTGGTGAACTTTGCACTTTCTGTCGTTTCTTGACATTTTATTATGTGAATTCCATGCTGGTGTTGCATACTGAGGACAGGGCTGACATATGTTGTAGATATGCCACTTCTATGATATGCTCTGTACTATGCTCACCCTAAGTCCCTTTACTCCTGAGTGAGGTTTGTAACCATGTCTCCTGAATCTATACCTAGTTTCCGGTCTTCTTTCCCTTCCCAAATTTTCATAACCTGCATTACTTGGTGTCTAAATGAGAAGCCAATACCTGTCTGATGGACCAACAGTCAGTGTGTCTGTGGCCTTACTCGTTATCTCTGATTCTTATACATTTCCTGTTTATTTCATCTCCTGTACGAGCACAGGACTCAGTGTCTAATCTCCTCTTGCTAGACTTGTTTATTCTGGAGCTTCTTCTAACTCTCCAGTTTTGGCCTTGGGATGTTGAGTGCGGCAGCTGTGTTTTTTGGAGTTAGCACACGGATTTTTTGAGACAAAGTTTGGGTTGAAATTTTGTCATTGTGACCGAGTTTGTGCTTTATATTTGAGTTTGGCGGAGTCTGAAACAGTTGAGGGAGATGAGGTTGGGATGATGTGAATCATGCAGCTGTTATGACACAAAATGCGATTGGTGAGTAATGGCTTGGAAAATGACTTCAGAGTTGGGGAGACATAGAAGGAGGGGCAGGGAAGGTGCATTGAGGTGGAGGTTGGGCTGTGTTTGCTCAGTAGGCGGGGAACGAAGGAGTATTGTGTAGGTTTTATTGCTCTTGTTCGCCAGTCCTTCCCTTCCCCCTCATCAAACTGTATTTCCCTTTGCCCTCATCCCCTTCACACGCTCTAATGCGCTCATCTCTGCAATCCTCTTTCAAGAAAATTTTAAGTCATCAGAATCCTTCAGTTAATTGGTTGCCTAACTTGATTCTGCCTCTATTGGGTGTATGACCTCATGAATTTAGAGTGTTTTTTAATGTTATCACTATAGTTTTATTCCGTCTATTCATTAGTGAAGTGTTCAAATTTTAACAATCCTCATAATTAATGTATTCAGCTGTCCTTAAAGTATTACATCTTCATTTTGCATTGACCCTTTTTAAATTAGTGAATACATTTTCTGGCCTGCCGTGGCATTTTGTCATATTTTGGGTCTAATAATTCCTTGATTTTAATGATATTTTTTTAGGGCCTAAAGGTCTTCCATTGACCAGCAGGCCTTAGTGTGCTGGTGTAGCCCCCAGAGTTTCTGCCTTTCATTCCTAGGTCATCTTTGAGAATTTTAAAACTGCTACTTTTTCTTATATACTTTTTAGTCAGTACCTCTAGTTCTGCTGCTTTTGCCTAACTTCTTCCTCGGATACATCCTACCCGTTCCTGTCTTCATTCCATATTCTAATATGATTTTTCATTTTATTTTACATTATTTCTTTATTTTCTCGTCTTTTGATTTCTTATTGGATCCATCTTTCTTCCGTAGAGATCATCTTCTATATCACTGATTTTTCTTTCACTTTATGCATCTCATACTTCCTATCAGTATTTAACTTCTAGTCAGAGAGAGTGAGGGTAGGAACAGGAGGTTTCCTAAGTGTTATTAACCTGCTGTCAACAATCTATATAAAACAGACAGTATTTAATTGAGATGGAAGTGACTAGTTCTTCTGTACAAGTATTCTTCTCCTCCCTCCTGTCTTTACCATGGGATCCCCTCTTGCTCCCACTGATCATCTGACGTTCCAGCAATTGTCTTTGAGTAATGTTACCCTGTCTATAGTCCCTGTGGTAGTCATCATTAGAGTTTGTTACATTGTTCATACATAGACGAAAAGTATATACAGTTTCGTGACGAAGCCAGACGAGTTACTGGAAAACTTTTCGTTTGTTAGTTTGGAAACTGAATGGATGATTGACCTGTCTCTAGATGGAGATTTTCGACTTTCTTTTTCAACGCCTGTAGGTTAATGCCATAGGGTCTGTTCTTACTTTTCTTATGACTACATACTACGTGTATTACCTGTGTTTACGAAGCCTATGTGCAATCTCCTGGGCCATGTCCATAAACCATTAGTCATCCTATGTAATGCTTTCCAAAACTGAGTTCTGTCGCATTTCACATTTCAGATGCATGAGCGATTTCGCCCTGTATCCCACACTGAGATGGTGTTAGAAGGTCCTTCAGCTAAGGCCTGTAGGGAGAAGCAGGCACTCCAGGCTGTCGCAAACCCTTTTGCCCCATTAGGCCTGAATGGTGTGGCAGCTACAAAGCAGCAGATGTCATGAGGTGCAAAGGCAGCAAGCCCTACAGGATCCTTTTTGGAGCAACATCCATGCTTTGGGCCTCAGCCCGAGCGCTGGGGCCCAGAATGCCCTCTTGCTGTGATGCTGACTATTGCTTCTTCTTCACTTGTCTGTTGCACTCTGTCAAAACCAAACAGCAGACGGAGAGACATAGAAGAAGATTCATTGCAACTGTTAATTCTTGTTCACTTTTATCATTAAATAAACATCTGGGTGTTAATAGATTGTTGTGAGAGGTATCCTGTTGAGAACTTAAATAGAGTTGGGCTGAGATGAGCTAAAGAGGATAACAGAGCTCTAAGTCTGTTAATTCAAGGCTGTTATTCATCAATTGGATGAGTCCTCACTAGGTGTAAGT
>WNWK01032690.1:0-21710 GCA_009830355.1 Cherax destructor
TACCATCTTTACAATGATGCAGTAGTATACATAACAGTAAATCTTCTTTTTTTTTGTGAGAATAAAAATTAAAAATGGAAAGCAAAGTAATGTAAGGGGGGCCTGGAGACATGACTAATGAGCAGAGAAGATGTTATTTTAGTGCCAGGAATGTCTGCCTTGTATATTCTGAACCCTATTTTGAAATTGGCATAGTTTGAAATTTGTGTGAAATTGGCCAAATTGCCTTTTTCTGACCACTATTTTGGGTAGTTGAAATTGGTAAATAGGCGGTTTCTTATACTCAATTCATAGACGAAATGGAGTTCAAGCAAAATAGCTATAATTTTAGGAGACTGAAACATTGAAATTTGCCGAAAATAGGGCTCAAAGTGGGTGAAATCGCTGATGCATAAATGTCATCGATACCGCTAACTTTGCAAAAGCATAATTCGTTAGTTGTCGATCAAATTTCATCATTTTGTGGCGTTATGATCGAAAAAGATTCTTTATCATTTCATAAGAATTTTTTTTTTTTTTAAATTCTTGGACCCTGAGAACGAGTTTCAGAGGGTTAATATGTCACCTTATGTCATAATAGATCACTTGTAGTTAGTAAATAAACATTATTATTGATATTAGCATAAGAATAGAACAATTTGTTGGCTGGTGTCTACCTGGAGTATATCTGGAGAGAATTCCAGGGGTCAACGCCCCCGCGGCCCGGTCTGTGACCAGACCTCCTGTTGGACCAGAGCCTGATCAACCAGGCTGTTACTGCTGGCCGCACACAGTCCAACGTACGAACCACAGCCCGGCTGATCAGGTACCGACTTGAGGTGCCTGTCCAGTGCCTGCTTGAAGACAGCCAAGGGCTTGTTGGTAATCCCCCTGATGTATGCTGGGAGGCAGTTGAACAATCTTGGGCCCCTGACACTTATTGTGTTGTCCCTCAACGTGCTAGTGGCACCTGCTCTTCATTGGGGGATGTTACATCGCTCTGCCGAGTCTTTTGCTTTCGTAGGGAGTGATTTTTGTGTGCAAGTTTGGTACTAAGCCCTCAAGAATTTTCCATGTGTATATAATAATGTATCTCTCCCGCCTGCGTTCTAGAGAGTACAGGTTTAGGAACTTCAAGCGTTCCCAGTAGTTGAGGTGGTTTATCACACTTATGCGTGCGGTGAAGGTTCTCTGCAGAATTTTCAAGGTAAGCTATTTCACCCACCTTGAAAGGTGTGGTTAGTGTGCAGCAATATTCCAGCCTAGATAGAACAAGCGATCTGTAAAGTGTCAACATGGGCTTGGCATCCCTGGTTTTGAAGGTTCTCATAATCCATCCTGTCATTTTTTGAGCAGATGCAATTGCTACATTGTTATGGTCCTTGAAGGTGAGATCCTCTGACATGATCACTCCCAGGTCTTTGACATTAGTTTTTCGCTCTATTGTGTGGTTGGAATTAGTTTTGTACTCGGATGAGATTTTAATTTCTTCATGTTTTCCGTATCTGAGTAATTGAAATTTCTCATCATTGAACTTCATATTATTTTCTGCAGCCCATTTAAAGATTTGGTTTATGTCTGCTTGGAGTCTTGCAGTGTCTTCAACGGTGGACACTGTCATACAGATTCAGGTGTCATCTGCAAAGGAAGACACAGCACTGTGGCTTATATCCCTGTCAATGTCTGATATGAGGATGAGGAATAGGATGGGAGCAAGTACTGTGCCTTGTGGAACAGAGCTTTTCACAGTAGCTGCCTCAGACTTTACTCTGTTGACTACTACTCTTTGTGTTCTACATGTTAGGAAATTATAGATCCATCTACCAACTTTTCCTGTTATTCCTTTATCACGCATTTTGTGTGCTATTACACCATGGTCACACTTGTTAAAGGCTTTTGCAAAATCTGTGTATATAACATCTGCATTCTGTTTATCTTCTAGAGCATCCAGGACCTTGTCGTAGTGGTCCAGTAGTTGGGACAGACAGGAGTGGCCTGCTCTAAACCCATGCTGTCCTGGGTTGTGCAATTGATGGGTATCAAGATGGGTGGCGATCTTGCTTCTTAGAACCCTTTCAAACATTTTTATGATATGGGACATTAGCGCAATTGGTGTGTAGTTCTTTCCTATTGCTTTACTGCCCCTTTGTGGAGCGGGGCTATGTCTGTTGTTTTTAGTTGTTCCGGGACGATCCCAGTGTCCATGCTCCCTCTCCATAGGATGTTAAAAGCATGTGATAGGGGTTTCTTGCAGTTCTTGATGAACACGGAGTTCCATGAGTCTGGGCCTGGAGCGGAGTGCATGGGCATGTCATTTATTGCCTTTTCGAAGTCATTTGGCGTCGTGGTGATGTCAGAAAGGCATGCGTCTGTCAAGTTCTGTGGCACTCTCATAAAAAAATCATTTAGGTTTTCGATTTTCAGTCTGGTTAGTGGCTCACTAAAAACTGAGTCATACTGGGACTTAAGTAACTCACTCATTTCCTTGCTGTCATCTGTGTAGGACCCATCTGGTTTAAGTAGGGGCCCAATACTGGTTGTTGTTCTCGACTTTGATTTTGCATAGGAAAAGAAATACTTAGGGTTTCTTTCAATTTCATTTATGGCTTTTAGTTCTTCCCGTGTCTCTTGATTCCTGTAAGATTCCTTTAGTTTTAATTCGATGTTTGCTATTTCTCTGACTAGTGTCTCCCTACGTATTTCAGAGATATTGGCCTCCTGTAGCCGCTCCGTTATTCTGTGCCTTCGCCTGTATAGGGAGCGCCTCTCTCTTTCTAGTTTGCATCTTCTCCTCCTTTTCCTTAAGGGAATTTGCCTTGAGCAAACCTCAAGTACCACAGAGTTAATTTGTTCTAGACATAGGTTGGGATCCGTGATGCTTAGGCAATCTTCCCAGTTTATATCATTTAGGACTTGGTTTACTTGGTCCCACCTTATGTTTTTGTTATTGAAGTTGAATTTGGAGAAAGCTCCCTCATGGCTGATCACATTTTGTTGATCTGGGGCTCCCTGCATGCATGTCTGGACCTCTATTATGTTGTGATCTGAGTATATTGTTTTTGATATGATGACATTTCGTATCAGATCATCATTGTTGGTGAAGATGAGGTCCAGCGTATTCTCTAATCTTGTGGGCTCTACTATTTGCTGGTTTAAGGTGAACTTGGTGCAGAGATTTAAAAGTTCATGCATGTGTGAATTTTCATCTGAGCTGCCTCCTGGTGTTATCTCTGCTACCACATTGTTTGCAATGTTCCTCCATTTTAGGTGCCTGAGGTTGAAATCCCCCAGTAGCAAGATGTTGGGGGCAGGTCCTGGATGCTCTAGAAGATAAACAGAATGCAGATGTTATATACACAGATTTTGCAAAAGCCTTTGACAAGTGTGACCATGGTGTAATAGCACACAAAATGCGTGATAAAGGAATAACAGGAAAAGTTGTAGATGGATCTATAATTTCCTAACATGTAGAACACAAAGAGTAGTAGTCAACAGAGTAAAGTCCGAGGCAGCTACTGTGAAAAGCTCTGTTCCACAAGGCACAGTACTTGCTCCCATCCTTTCCTCATCCTCATATCAGACATTGACAGGGATATAAGCCACAGTGCTGTGTCTTCCTTGCAGATGACACCGAATCTGTATGACGTTGTCCACCGTTGAAGACACGGCTAGACTCCAAGCAGACATAAACCAAATCTTCAAATGGGCTGCAGAAAACAATATGAAGTTCAATGATGAGAAGTTTCAATTACTCAGATACGGAAAACGTGAAGAAATTAAAACCTTATCGGAGTACAAAACTAATTCCAACCACACAATAGAGCAAAAAACTAATGTCAAAGACCTGGGAGTGATCATGTCAGAGGATCTCACCTTCAAGGACCATAACAAAGTAGCAATTGCATCTGCTCGAAAAATGACAGGATGGATAATGAGAACCTTCAAAACCAGGGATGCCAAGCCCATGTTGACACTTTACAGATCGCTTGTTCTATCTAGGCTGGAATATTGCTGTACACTAACTGCACCTTTCAAGGCGGGTGAAATTGCTGACCTTGAAAATGTGCAGAGAACCTTCACCACACGTATAAGTGCGATAAACCACCTCAACTACTGGGAGTGCTTGAAGTTCCTTAACCTGTACTCTCTAGAACGCAGGCGGGAGAGATACATTATTATATACACATGGAAAATTCTATAGGGCTTAGTACCAAACTTGCACACAAAAAAACACTCCCTACGAAAGGAAAAGACTCGGCAGGCGATGTAACATCCCCCCAATGAAGAGCAGGGGTGCCACTAGCACGTTGAGGGACAACACAATAAGTGTCAGGGGCCCAAGATTGTTCAACTGCCTCCCAGCATACATCAGGGGGATTACCAACAAGCCCCTGGCTATCTTCAAGCAGGCACTGGACAGGCATCTAAAGTCGGTACCTGACCAGCCAGGCTGTGGTTCGTACGTTGGACTGCGTGCGGCCAGCAGTAACAGCCTGGTTGATAAGGCTCTGGTCCAACAGGAGGCCTGGTCACGGACCGGGCCGCGGGGGCGTTGACCCCTGGAATTCTCTCCAGGTAGACTCCAGGTACCCCCTTCATCTTTGTCTCACTTAAAGCCAGGTCATCCAGTTTCTTTTTATTCATAACATCTACAATCATCTCTTTCTTATCATTCGCACAACATCCATGCACATTCAAACATCCCACTTTGACGGTTTTCTTCTTTTTCTTTTTAGTAAATCTACACAGGAAAAGGGGTTACTACCCCATTGTTCCTGGCATTTTAGTTGACTTTTACAACACGCATGGGTTACGGAGGAAAGATTCTTATTCCACTTCCCCATGGATATGAAAGGAAAAGAAATAAGAACAAGAACTATTAAGATAAAATCAAAGAAAACTCAGATGAGTGTGTATACATAAATGTGTATATGTATGTGTAGTGTGACCTAAGTGTAAGTAGAAGTAGCGAGACATACCTGAAATCTTGCATGTTTATGAGACAGAAAAAAGACACCAGCAATCCTACCATCATGTAAAACAAATAAAGGCTTTCATTTTACACTCACTTGGCAGGACGGTAGTACAGTGGTCCCTCGACCAATGATCTTAATCCGTTCCAGGAGCTAGCCCTCAACACGAAAAATTGGTAACTCGAAACCTTATTTCCCATAAGAAATAATGTAAATACAATTAATCTGTTTCCACCCAAAAAATTTCACCAAAAATTCATTTTTTTAAAGAATAAATACTATAGTTTTACATATAGAAAACAATGAGAAATAAATATAAAGCACTAATTATAATGGACAAATGAACAGTTAAATAAGTTTTACCTTTATTGAAGACTCTTGTTGGCGTACGAGATAGTTTGTTTGGAGGCAGGACAAAATAGTCCTTCAATATGATAATAATATCAAGTCTACAGCTTATTTATCTAGCACAATTCATCTAATATGACATAATAAACAATATTAATAACATAGAAACATGATATAAACTCTAGAATTAATAAAACATGTCATTACGAATCTAAGGAGTGGTGGAGTGTGTTGGTGTTGTTGTTGGGTATAAGGGCCACTGACCATAAGCCGTGGTGGTAGTCGGTTTCAGCAGAAAGCCATCACCACTATCACACAAACAATGTGCATAATTTATATATAAGAAATATTTACACTTTAATTTATAAATAAGAAATATTTACACTTTAATTTATAAATAAGAAATATTCACACTTATATAAATACGAAATATTCACACTTATATAAATAAGAAATATTTACACTTACACCTTGGAGGAGATGGTGGCAGAGGACGGCGATCTTGTCAGTGTCCCTATAATCCTCAAACATTGTAGAACTTAAGTTTTGTGTCATCATTTTCTATCATTTAATCGCTTAACTTACTTAAGTAAGTTTATTCAGGTATACACAAATCCAGTTATACATAGATTATCATATATAGCAGCATATGTGTAGAAAACCTAGGATAACCCAAAAAAGTCAGAGTGACTTATTTCTATTGCTACACTGTTAATGCTACACTTTATCAGTGGCTGGTGCTATATATAGCCTTTATCGACTTGTGAAGCTTCTTTGGACCCATGGTGACTTATTTCACAGTGACAATCCCTAAACCAGCAATAAACACAATAAATTTATTGTGAAATGTTTGAAAGAGAGCGCTGGGTATTGTTCACTCAAGTGTAAACAACGCTAAACTGGCGTCCTGCGCGGCGAGGCACGCAAGCGCAGGCAGGCGGACAGGTCTGGTATGGACCGCTACATGTGTGGGGAATTGTGAGAGATAAGTCTATCTGGGACACCGCCACTAGCAATAAACAACTCCCAGGGAGATGACAGACTCGTATAATTTTACCGCAGTCATTCCCTTTAAGGTATGTGAGAACTTTACCCGCTCCTGGCCGCACCGAGGGGGTACCTTCAATATTCTCGTTATCTCACAGCACTCTGGACCAGTATAAATAAATCTGAGAAGATCATGTATTATAATTATATAAGGTTAAATTTAAGTGGACTGTATGGGTAGTTAAACAAGTGATCACTCAGGAGAAGAGATAGAGTACAGACAGCTAAATCATCATGACCTACACTCACCTAAACAGCATCATAGTGGTGTATCGTAGATCGTTGACCTAGCTAAAGTACATCTACTGTGCATAACAATATCATTGGCCAACAATAAAGTAAACACCAGCAGACTACTTAGCTTTAGATGAGGGAGTCGTTCCGTTGTTGACGTCCTCCTGCGATCTGATTCGATCGCGATGGTAATAACGGTCTCGTCGAGTCAAGAAAGATTAATTTCCGTACACTCTCATACGCCCACGAGACTGAGCGTTCGTTAACATGTGGTTGGTCGGGGTAGCGAATCAGATCCTCGCACTAATCCGACCGTTTGTACTGTTTATCGTATAACTTTACATATTACGTGTATCCTGGCTTAATGCCCCACTGGTTTATACACATTCACAGTCTCGATACTTGAATTTCGAGTAGATAACTTGCGATATGTTAGTTCATTTCAATCACATCCAATATGGCGGTCGGGGTATGGCGTACCCAAGCCAGATTCGCTCGATGCAATCAATCCCTGATTATTTACAACTCGGTTTCACTATATTCCATTTCCCACAGTTCATCGAATATATTTCCATCTCTTCTAAGACGAAACTCCCTGCAGCAGGGTTACGACTTTATCCTGCCGTATGGTCACTTCACTCAGTTCAAATAGGCCTGTGGCCGCTCACTGCGGTGGCACCTTATTTCACAATTATTGTCCGATTACTGGACCTCCTGGACCGATTGTCCCACTTGATATTCCCGCGCCACTGGATATTCCTCCACATTACGAAAGGAGGTAATTAAATCCGATTTGGCGGACATAATCTCCAAATTCGGCTCGCCATCGTCACCTGAAATCGGGTCGCTAGGCTCGTCGTTCACTCTCTCCCTATTCCCCTCTCTGCCCCTCCCTGCCCAGCTGACTGCCCACTTCACGAGGCATCTCGCGCATGCGTGTGAATTCGTTGGTTCCTTTCAGTTAATGTTAAGCCACCAGCAACACATGAATGATATCTATTCATATTGGAAAGTTTATCAATTACAACTTTCGGAAAATACCAATATTTTCCACAACATGAGTAAAAATCGCTACATGAGAAAAATACTGACCATAAAAAGCAACCTTTACACGAAAAATTCATTATTCGGACAGATAGTTACTCAGGGTTCTACTGTACCTCCCTGGGTGGTTGCTGTCTACCAACCTACTACCTCTATCTAAATACACCCCACAGTAGAATAAATTAACATAAATATGAGATGTGGTAGCCAGGCTACTTGTAGGACTTGTGGTAGCCAGGCGACTTGTAGGACTTGTGGTAGCCAGGCGACTTGTAGGACTTGTGGTAGTCAGGCTACTTGTAGGACTTGTGGTAGCCAGGCTACTTGTAGGACTTGTGGTAGCCAGGCTACTTGTAGGACTTGTGGTAGCCAGGCAACTTGTAGGACTTGTGGTAGCAAGGCTACTTGTAGAACTTGTTTGTTTACATTACGTGTGGGTGGGGTGGGGAGGGGAGGGCTGCCTTGTCTGGCTACCCAAACCTGATTTCCTACAAACAAAACTCACCTCTCACCCTACATTAACACTTCAAATATTTTAAGGTAAGTAATGAGTGTACTGTATATGCATTTTATTGCTCTAGAGCGGTTAATGTTGTAGTAGGTGGGAGTGGCCAAGCAGGATGCCATACCTCCCACATGCCTTTCTACAAATAAATACTTTTCACCTCTCACCCTACATTAAGACCATTAAGACTACAAATATTTTAAGGTAAGTAATGAGTGTACTGTATATGCATTGTACAGGTATCCCTCAACATTCGCCAGGGTTAGGGGATCAAGATCCTCGTGAATGTTGAAAAATCTTGAATGTTTGGTGTCCCAATATATTGTAGGGAAATATAATACAATACTGCTTCCTTAACCTATTGAACCATGAACAATCATAAAACACACATAAACATCGTAAAATAATGTACTATATACTGTACTTGTTATTTTGACATGAGCTGGCTGTGGAGGGAGGCCTGTAATAGTATAATTATACAATATGTATTTTATAGTGTTGTGAAGTGTCATGGGGAATCAAGTTACTGACACACTGCTTCTTCTCCCTCTGCTGTAGCTCCGCCCACTTTGTAATGATGCCAAATGTTGAATTAAATATGTATACATTAGAACAAAAAATGAAACTCCAACTTCATAACTTTATTTTAATTTGCATAACTCATATATTACAGAAAACAATAAAAAAGTAAAATACACATACAACGAGTTAAGCTTACAGAAAAAATACATTAAATTCACCATCTAACATCGTTACGAAGTGGGAGGAGCTATTGGAGGGAGGGAGAGGCGCAGTAACATTCAGTGTTTGGTGAGTCGTCATGGGTGTTGGATGTAAGCCTTAGTGCTAATAAAATGTTGTGTAATTACACTAATATTAGTAATAAAGGTTATCTATCTATTACATTTATTCCAAATTGATATCAGAAACATGATAAATACCCTAGAACTGTAATAAAGATGCTGAAATGAATAATATATGCCATATATGAGGGGTAACAGAGCAGGCAGACCGCCACCTTATATGAGATGTTTACATCAGGGTAAACATGCCTAAATCACTCTTGTCGTAAGAACAAATGCAAAAATAGCATTTATTGTTTTTATAATAATAATAATTTATAATAATAGATCTGGAGCACTTTAAATGTTATCAGTATTTGGTAGCTGACATTTAGAGCACTCCACAGCAATTATTATTAATTATTATTATTATTTCCCTACAATATATTGTAAGAAAATAATAATATTAATATTAATAATATATAATAATAATAATAATAATAATAATAATAATAATTGATGTGGAGTGCTCTAAATGTCAGCTACCAAATACTGATAACATTTAAAGTGCTCCAGATCAATTATTATAAATTATTATTATTCTAAAAACAATACAGTAGAACGTCATTTAGCACGAGATTATGTTGCACGTTACCGGTATTGCACGATTTAAGATTTGCGACACATTATCATCTTACACGACGTAAAGATGATATTACACTGTTCGGCAGGAGGGGAAAAATTTTGAGCGCATGGTTATTTACTGCCTAAGAATATTCATGTTTTGAGGAAAAGGGATTTTTTTTCCTTCCTGCAAACTGTAAGTTTATTCAGATACACGGGGCCAGGAGCTGAGTCTCGACCCCTGCAACCACAATTAGGTGAGTACAGTTACATACATTATCATACATAGCAGCATATGTGTAGAGAACCTAGGATAACCCAAGTCAGTCATTGGAAATACTGTCACTCTGCCTTTTTTGGGTTATCCTAGGTTTTCTACACATATGCTGCTATGTATGATAATCTTCGTAACTGTATCTGTGTATACCTGAATAAACTTACTTACAGTTTGTGGGAAGGAAAAACAAATAACCATTCTCACAAGCAGCCTTGTTGTTGTTCAGCGGGGGGGGGAGGGGACACCACCGACCATCCCTCACCACCCACCCAGGACCCCACCATCCCAGCATTCGTACATATTTTATACGCGTCACAGTGTTGCTCAGAGTGGCAAGAAAATGTATAAGCATTTAAGTCTTAGAATTAACGAAGGATTAATATTAGACAAGACATAACCCATGGCAGTAATGAAGTGTTACTTTGTACACATAAAAAGAGGTAAACATAAGTTTGTGACTGACTGACTTACTGACTGACTGGCTGACTTGACTGACTTGACTGACTGACTTGACTGACTTACTGACTGACTGACTTGACTGACTTACTGACTGACTGACTTGACTGACTTACTGACTGAATGAATGACTTGACTGACTGAATGACTTCACTGACTGAATGACTTGACTGACTGAATGACTTGACTGACTGAATGACTTGACTGACCGACTCACTTTACTGACTTACTGACTTGACTGACTTACTTGACTGACTTACTTGACTGACTGACTGACTGACTTACTTGACTGACTTACTTGACTGACTGACTTGACTGACTTACTGACTGAATGACTTGACTGACTTACTGACTGAATGACTTGACTGACTTACTGACTGAATGACTTGACTGACTGACTGACTGACTGACTGACTGAATGACTTGACTGACTGACTGAATGACTTGACTAACTTACTGACTGAATGAATTGACTGACTTACTGACTGACTTGACTGACTTACTGAATGAATGACTTGACTGACTTACTAAATGAATGACTTGACTGACTTACTGAATGAATGACTTGACTGACTGAATGACTTGACTGACTTGACTGACTTGACTGACTGAATGACTTGACTGACTGAATGACTTGACTGACTGAATGACTTGACTGACTGAATGACTTGACTGACTGAATGAATGACTTGGACGTGACTGAATGAATGACTTGACTGACTGAATGACTTGACTGACTGAATGACTTGACTGACTGAATGACTTGACTGACTGAATGACTTGACTGACTGAATGACTGTATGACTTTACTGACTTACTGAATGACTTGACTGACTGAATGACTTGACTGACTGAATGACTTGACTGACTGAATGCGCTGACTGAAGACTGGGCTGAATGACTTGACTGACTGAATGACTTGACTGACTTACTGAATGACTTAAAGTTAAACACTCAGTACAACCATCGACTTCAGTACCAGAATCTCTTCCATCCACCTCAGCCCAGTAGGGCCACAGCATAACTCTCCACTCTCTTCACAATCATCCACAAACACCAGCACCCACAATTTAAGGTAAATACTATTAGTTCTGTTACATTTGTAGTCTTAAGCAGTAAAAACAACATAATACATCACGATAATGAACTACAATTACATATTCACTTTTATTTTTGCAAGATCTGTTGGTCTAAAAAAAACTTGTTTGGCTTTTTGGGGACTCCCAGGAACGTAACCCTATTTTTCCAATAAGTTCTGTTAATTATTTAACACGAAATTATCTAACACGACTTTTTCAGGAACGTAACTATCATGCTAAATGACGATCTACTGTAAATGCTATTTTTGCATTTGTTCTTACAACAAGAGTGATTTAGAAATGTTTACCCTGATGTAAACATCTCATATATGGTGGCGGTCTGCCTGCTCTGTTACCCCTCATATATTATGGCATATATTATTCATTTCAGCATCTTTATTACAGTTCTAGGGTATTTATCATGTTTCTGATATCAATTTGGAATAAATGTAATAGATAGATAACCTTTATTTAGTACATTCATTACTTACTTCTTCCTTAACCTATTTAACCATGAACAATCATAAAACGCATGAAAACATAGTAAAATATTGTACTATATAGTACTACATACATGTTATACTGTAGTTTAATAACAAATAATGAACGAAGGAAACACTCAGTGAGTGAGTGGTGTGGGGGCTGTCTGCCTGGTCGGAGGGAAGGTAGTAGGGACACTCGGGTGGCGGGAAACTTAATTATGATTTGGTGGGTGGGAATTTGGCGGCTGGGAATTTGGCGGCCGGGAATTCGTGAATGTGTGAAGCCCGTGAAAGTAGAAAACGCGAAAGTTGAGGGATACCTGTATCACTCTAGGGAGCTTTAAGCATCGTAGTATAGTATGTGTGGGTGGGGTGGCCAGGAGGGCTACCATACCTACCACACCTGACTTCTTACAGTAAATACTACTCACCCTTTGCCCTACATTAAGACTACAAATATATTGAGGTAAATAATGAGTGTACTGTGTGTATTTTACTTTTTAATGCCTAGTTCTATTGCTAACTTAATATATGTTAGTGTAAACTTGTTAGCTGGCATTTATATGCATTTATAAATGGAAAGAAATGGAGTTCTGCTTTTAGGCGAAGTCTGCTTTCCGGCAGTAGCCTGGAACCTAACCTACCGTACAAGTGGGGCCCTACTATACGTAATATAATAATATAATTATAATACAATGTATGTACTACTAATAATAAATACTATAATAATTATAATAATACTATGTATAAGTGAGTTTGAGAACA
This sequence comes from Cherax destructor, assembly GCA_009830355.1. Taxonomy (NCBI): domain Eukaryota; kingdom Metazoa; phylum Arthropoda; class Malacostraca; order Decapoda; family Parastacidae; genus Cherax; species Cherax destructor. The sequence continues at coordinate 12,596 of WNWK01032690.1, forward strand.
CCACCATAAGATGGCAGTACGTACGTGTATCAAAACAATGCTCAGTCCGTGTGTGCTTCAACTGGCGGTGGAAATAAGTCGTGATTTGCTTACATTTCGTGCAGTTATTTTGCAGAATTTCTTGTTTCTAACCATGGGTCCTAAGAAAGCAAGTGCAAAGGACAGTGCTGAGAAAAAAAAGAGGATGTTTCCATGGAATTAACCCTTAAATGGTTCAAACATATATATACGTTCTTACCGCTACTGCCCCAAACGTATATTTACGTTTTATTTTTCATGCCTCCAAATTTGGCACGATTGGCCTGAGATGCCTGGTCAGCATAGAATGGGTCCTAACACTCGGTGTGTGCCATATTAAAAAAATCTGGGACCACTTAGTACCTTGTGGGAGCACCAGTTAAATTGAGTGCCAGCTAGAGCAAACACTGTGCCAAACACCAAGGATTCGCTGATGTCATGTCATATTAACACTCCCCTTTTAAGTGGAAAGTGATATTGGCCGGCTGGCAGGCCAGCTGGCTGGCTGTCTGGCCACCTGGCCACCTAGCTGCCAGCAGCTGGCTTGCCAGCTGGGTACCTGGAGTCTACCTGGAGAGAATTCCAGGGGTCAACGCCCCCGCGGCCCGGTCTGTGACCAGGCCTCTTGTTGGACCAGAGCCTGATCAACCAGGCTGTTACTGCTGGCCGCACGCAGTCCAACGTACGAACCACAGCCCGGCTGATCAGGTACCGACTTGAGGTGCCTGTCCAGTGCCTGCTTGAAGACAGCCAGGGGCTTGTTGGTAATCCCCCTGATGTATGCTGGGAGGCAGTTGAACAATCTTGGGCCCCTCACACTTATTGTGTTGTCCCTCAACGTGCTAGTGGCACCCCTGCTCTTCATTGGGGGAATGTTACATCGCCTGCCGAGTCTTTTGCTTTCATACTGAGCCCTCGAGAATTTTCCATGTGTATATAATAATGTATCTCTCCCGCCTGCGTTCTAGAGAGTACAGGTTTAGGAACTTCAAGCGTTCCCAGTAGTTGAGGTGGTTTATCGCACTTATGCGTGCGGTGAAGGTTCTCTGCACATTTTCAAGGTCAGCAATTTCACCCGCCTTGAAAGGTGCAGTTAGTGTGTAGCAATATTCCAGCCTAGATAGAACAAGCGATCTGTAAAGTGTCAACATGGGCTTGGCATCCCTGGTTTTGAAGGTTCTCATTATCCATCCTGTCATTTTTCGAGCAGATGCAATTGCTACATTGTTATGGTCCTTGAAGGTGAGATCCTCTGACATGATCACTCCCAGGTCTTCGACATTAGTTTTTCGCTCTATTGTGTGGTTGGAATTAGTTTTGTACTCCGATGAGATTTTAATTGATTGGCTGTCTCTATATCCATCTGTCTGTCTGTATCTATCTGTCTCTCTGTCTCTATCTGTCTCTATCTCACAGGAACACATACGTAAATACAATTATACCTAGTGTAAATTACCTAGGATAACTCAAAAAGCCAGATAAAGTGTTATACTGTGCTTATGATCTGTGTAATACCATTTCGTTCATGAGCTACTCTCTGAGACAAGCAGACAGAAAGGAGACGACACACAGGCAGACAGAAAGACAGACAGACAGAAATACAGACACAAAGACAGACAGACAAGTTTGCGTAACAAATAAAGATAAAGCGAAGCAGTGTAACCTCATCAAATGTCATCATTGTAATTACTGGACTTATAAGAAGAGATAAGACTACCCTCACCAGTCAATAAATGTCACCAGAGTCATTAGTGTAAGATAAGATAAGGCAGTGACAAACATCTTACATAATGCTTCAAGGGAAATTTATTATTATGATTATTAATATTATTATTATTATTATTATTATTATTATTATTATTATTATTATTATTATTATTATTCACTATCATTATTACTATTATTATTATTATTATTATTATTATTATTATTGTTATTATGCACTATCATTATTATTATTATTTGAGTACAATTTCAGTACCTAATATTACTGTCAGAACAAAGATTTGCTGTGAAATCACAAGAACTACTATAAATTGTAATTATCTGAACATAAAAATTACAGTAGACCCCTGAGTAACGATCTGCCCAAATAAAAAAAATTTTGTGTAACGATTGCTTTTTACGTTCAATATTTTTCTTGTGTAGCAGTTTTTACTCGTGCAGTGATTCATACCAGACCTGTCCACCTGCCCGCGCTTCGCCGCGCAGGACGCCAGACTAGCATTGTTTACACTTGAGTGAACAATACCCAGCGCGCTCTTTCAAACATTTCACAATAAATTTACTCTATTGCTGGTTTAGTGATTGTCATTGTGAAATAAGTCACCATGGGTCCAAAGAAGCTTCCTAGTGGCACCCCTGTGGTAAAGAGAGTGAGGAATACCATCGAACTGAAGAAAGAGATTGTTGAAAAATATGAGAGTGGCGTATGTGTGGGGGAGCTTGCCACGATGTATGGAAAAAAACAATCTACTATCACCACTATCCTGGCAAAGAGAAAAGAAATCAAGGACGCTAATGTTGCAGAAGGGGTTGATATATTAACGAAAAATAGATCGAAAACAGTGGATGAGGTTGACAAGTTGTTGATGGTGTGGATAAACAATAAACAGATAGCAGGTGATAGAATTTCCACGGCGATAATTTGTGAAAAGGCAAGGCAGTTGCATGCAGATCTTGTCAAGACAATGCCTGTAACGAGGAGTGCTGATGGAGTGATTTTAAAGCCAGCAGAGGATGGTTTGAGAGGTTTAAGAAACGTAGTGGCATACACAGTGTTGTAAGGCATAGTGAGGCAGCAAGCTCAGACAAATGTGCAGCTGAAAAGTTTGTGAGTGAATTTAAGGGGTATGTAGAGGCTGAAGTTCTTTTGATTCGGGATTCCCCTTCCAAACACTAACCCCTCCTCCCCCTGTCCTCCTCCCTATCTTCCAGATGCCAGCAAGTCTCTTCATTAAAGGTAAGTAAATGTTATTTTAAATGTTTAATTATATTACATATTACAGTCAACCCCCAGTGTTCCTTAGCGTCAGAGTTCGTTAAAATCGGTGTTCTTTAAGTTTTTTCATGAAAATTTTGGCTCGGTGTTAATGAATCCGCTCGGAGTTCATGATTCGTCCCGGACGCGTACGCCTGGCCTGAGCGGGCCCGGGCACTCCATTGAGCATCAGTGTGCTATTGTTTACCAGCGAGTGACTGCCACCCACCCCACCCATGTATTCATACCAGATATATTGTCATTATTCCAGTGTTTTTAGTGCTTGCAACTGATAAATAAGCCACCATGGGCCCCAAGAAAGCTCCTAGTGCCAGCCCTATTGTAAAGAATGTCAGAAATACAGTAGAACTGAAGAAGATCATTGTAAAATATGAAAGTGGAGTTCATTTGGCTGCGCTGGCCAGGCTCTATTGCAAAGCCCATTTAACCATTTCTTCCATTGTGGCCAAGAGAAAGGAAATCAAGGACCCTGTTGTTGTGAAAGGTGCAAGTATGGTCACAAAACAGAGATCTCAAGTGCTGGAAGAAGTGGAAACTTATTTGTTGGTGTGCATCAACGAGAAACAATTAGTAGGAGATAGTGTTTCACAGGCGATAATATCTGAAAAAGCAAGGCAGTTTCATGATGATCTCTTTAAGAAAATGCCTGCAACGAGTGCTGAAGTGAATGAATTTAAAGCCAGCAAAGGCTGGTTTGACAGATTTAATTAAGAAGTGTAGTGGCATACATAGTGTTGTGAGGCATGGTGAGGCAGCCAGTTCTGACAAAAGTGGGGCTGAAAATTACGTGAATGAATTCAAGGGGTAGATAGAGGCTGAACAATTCCAACCCCAACAAGTGTTCAATTGTGACGAAACAGGCCTGTTTTGGAAGAAAATGTCAAACAGGACCTTCATTACACAGGAGGAAAAGGCACTGCCAGGACTCAAGCCTATGAAAGACAGGCTAACTCTGATGTTGTGTGCTAATGCTAGCAGGGATTTTAAAGTGAAGCCTTTAGTGGTGTATCATTCTGGAAATCCCTGAGTGTTTAAGAGATGCAGTGTCGCCAAGTCTAATTTGTGTGTGATGTGGAAGTCTAACAATAAGGCATGGGTCACTAGGGAAATTTTCTTGGACTGGTTTTATGAAGAGTTTGGCCCCAGTGTGAAGAAATATCTCGAGGAAAATAAAGTTTTTCGATGTGACTGTAGACATGAATATGACCCTAAAAGACTTTTGGAAAGATCATTTCTATATCCTGCATTGTGTAAACCTTATAGGTAAGGCTTGGGAGGGAGTGACTACCAGGACTTTGAACTCTGCCTGGAACAGCAACAACAGACCACAGTTAAGGAAAATGGTCCAGAGGAGGAGGAGGAGGAACAGAGATGGAGGAAGGTGCCTTCTTCAAGGATTAGGGAGATCTGTGCCAAATGGGCTGATGTGCAAGGCTTTATGGATGATTATCACCCTAACCAAGCTGTTGCAGGCCGTGTTGGCCACATGTACAATGACAATATGGTGTCCCATTTCAGGGATGTTTTAAAGAAATGCAAGACACAGAGCTCCCTGGACAGTTTTTTTGTTAGAGAGGGGTCCAGTGACTCTAAACCTGGTCCTAGTGGCATTAAAAGAAAAAGGACAGTAACCCCAGAAAAGAACTTGTTACCTGATGTCTTTATGGAAGGGGATTCCCCTTCCAAACACTAGCATACTACAGTGGACCCCCGGTGTTCGTCTTGCTCCAAACTCGCCCTTTTATGTAAGTGTATTTTTTTAAATGCTTTTGTAAGTGTATTTTTCGGGGTCTAAAAACACTAGTCTACTTTACATTATTCCTTATGGGGATAAATTCGTTTGGTAATGGCACTTGAACAGCATTGTGGAACGAAAAAATCACGAAAACCGGGGGTCCACTGTACTCCATCCTCTCCCCTCCTCCCGTCTTCCACACATCAACAACTCTTCAATAAATGTAAGTGACATGTTATTGTACTATTATTTCTTTATTTGTCAATGTTTTGTGTGTAATTTAATGTCTATATATTGTAAAAAAATATTTTGTTTAATACTTTTGGGTGTCTAAAACGAAATAATTTTATTTCCATTATTTCTTATGGGGAAAATAAATTCGGAGTTCGTTATATTCGGTGTTCATTAAGCCCTCTGGAATGGAATAATCATGAGAACAGGGGGCTCACTGTACATATATACTACAGTGGACCCTGACTAACGAAAGTTCCATATAGAAAAAATCGTGTAACGAAAGCTTTTTTCCCAAAATATTTTTCTCATGTAGCGAAAATTTACTCTTGTAGTGAACCGTACCAGACCTGTCCGCCTGCCCCACTCAAGTGCGGTGAGGTGGACAGGACGCCACTCAAGCGTTGTTTACACTTGAGAGAACATTACCCAGCGTGCTCTTTCAAACATTCACAATACTTTTGTTGTGTTTATTGCTGGTTCAGTGATTGTTTCTGTGAAATAAGTCACCATGGGTCCAAAGAAGCTTCACAAATCGATAAAGGTTATAGCACAAGCCAGTAATGAAGTGTAGCAATGGAAATAAGTCACTCTGTCTTGACTTTTTTGGGTTATCCTAGGTTTTCTACACATATGCTGCTATGTATGATAATCTATGTATAACTGGATTTGTGTATACCTGAATAAACTTACTTAAGTAAGTTAAGCGATTAATCGATACAAAATGACGACACAAAACTTCTACAATGTTGTTTGAGATTATAGGGACACTGAGAAGAGCGCCGTCCTCTGCCACCATCTCCTCCGAGGTATGTAAGTGTAAGCATTTCTTATTTATATAAGTGTGAATATTTCTTATTTATAAATTAAAGTGTAAATATTTCTTATTTATAAATTAAAGTGTAAATATTTCTTATTTATAAATTAAAGTGTAAATATTTCTTATTTATAAATTATGCACATTGTTTGTGTGATAGTGTTGGTTGCTTTCTGCTGAAACCGACTACCACCACAGCTTATGGTCAGTGGTCCTTATAACCAACAACAACAAACACACTACCACCAGTCTTACATCGTAATGACATGTTTTATTCATTCTAGAGTTTATATCATGTTTCTATGTTATTAATATTGTTTATTATATTGAGAGACAACACAATAAATGTCAGGGGCCCAAGACTGTTCAACTGCCTCCCAGCATACATAAGGGGGATTACCAATAGACCCCTGGCTGTCTTCAAGCAGACACTGGACAGGCCCCTAAAGTCGGTGCCTGACCAGCCAGGCTGTGGTTCATACGTTGGACTGCGTGCGGCCAGCAGTAACAGCCTGGTTGATCAGGCTCTGATCCAACATGAGGCCTGGTCACAGACCAGGCCGCAGGGGCATTGACCCCTGGAACTCTCTCCAGGTAAACTCCAGATGAATTGTGCTAGATAAATAAGCTGTAGAGTTGATATTATTGTCATATTGAAGTACTATTTTGTCCTCTCTCCAAACAAACTCTCTCATACGCCAACAAGAGTCTTCAATAAAGGTAAAACTTATTTAACTGTTCATTTGTCCATTATAATTAGTGCTTTATATTTATTTCTCATTGTTTTCTGTATGTAAAACTATAGTATTTATTCTTTAAAAAAAGGAATTTTTGGTGAAAATTTTTGGGTGGAAACGGATTATTTGTATTTACATTATTTCTTAGGAGAAATAAGGTTTCGAATTACGAATTTTTCGTGATAAGAACTAGCTCCTGGAACGGATTAATTTCGTCAGTCGAGGGACCACTGTACTTTATATACAGTTGACCCTCAGCTAACGATCTTAATCCGTTCCAGGAGCTAGACCTTTACCCGAAAAAATCATTATTTGAAACCTTATTTCCCATAAGAAATAATGTAAATACAATTAATCCGTTCCAGACATCCAAAAATATTCACAAAAGTTATTTTTAAAGAACAGCTATAGTTTTACATACAGAAAACACACATAAATAGTACATACAATATTAAATTTATAAATAAATATTGAAATAAACATTTAAAATAACATTTACTTACCTTTATTGAAGAGACTTGCTGGCATCTGGAAGATAGGGAGGAGGAGTGAGGGAGTGCTTAGTGTTTGGAAGGGGAATCCCCCTCCATAAAGACTTCAGGTAACAAGTCCTTATCTGGGGTTACTTCCCTTCTTGGTCTTTTAATGCCACTAGGACAAGGTTGAGAGTCACTAGAAGCCTGTACACAAAATAACTGTCCAGAGTCCTCTGTTTCTGGCGCCTGTTTAAAATTTTCCTGAATTGCAACATGGCTCTGTCACTGAACTGGTTGCACAGATGGCTTATTTCAGCTTGCTGAGGGTGGTTTTGTTCAACAAATGTCTGCAACTCAATCCACTTTGAACACATGTCCCTAAGCACTGAAGAAGGCACCTCCTTCACTCTCTCTTCCTCCTCATGTGAAGCAATAACCTCAGCTCTGGTCTGATGCTGTTCCAGTTCCAGCTCTTGCAGCTCTTCAGTTGTTAGCTCTACCCTGTGCTCCTCCACTAACTCTTCCACATCCTCCCCACTCACCTCCAACCCCAAACTGTTCCCCAATGCCACAATATATTTCACAATAGCTTGCCACTAGGAAGCTTCTTTGGACCCATGGTGACTTATTTCACAGTGACAATCACTAAACCACCAAAAAATACAACAAAAGTATTGTGAATATTTGAAAGAGAGCGCTGGGTATTGCTCACTCAAGTGTAAACAACACGAGACTGCCATCCTGGGCGGAGGCACGCAAGCGCAGGGCAGGTGGACAGGTCTGGTACGTATCGCTAACCGAGTAAATATCACTACCTGAGAAAATATTGACCGTAAAAAGCAACCGTTAACCGAACAAATCGTTATCTAGAATGATCGTTAGCTGAGGGTCCACTGTATACTATTTATAACTGTTTTGTGAATATTTTTGGATGTCTGGAATGGATTAATTGAATTTACATTATTTCTTATAGGAAATAAGGTTTCGAATAACGATTTTCTCGTGTTGAGGTCTAGCTCCTGGAACGGATTAAGATCATTAGTCAAGGGACCACTGTGTATAAAATAATAAAAAAAAGAGAAAAAAAGGTATATCGGCAACAATTCTGCAAGCGGCTGGACTCCTGTTGCTGTCAGGTGAGCATCCAGTGCCAACTTCTCCGCCTCATATCTCGGTAAGTACTGACCCTAAATTTTTTTTTTATCCTATAACACTTTAAAAAATGTGCTCTTCATTTCTATAAAAAATTTTTTTTTTTTTTCAAAATATTTGGGGCAGTAGCGGTAAGAACGTATATATACGTTTGGACCGTTTAAGGGTTAAAGCATTAAGAGTGTAGCATTAAGAGTGTAGCATTAAGAGTGTACCATTAAGAGTGTACCATTAAGAGTGTAGTATTAATAATGTAGCATTAAGAGAGCTGGTAGGCTTAGGGATGAGAGAATGGGTCTGCATGGTGAGTGTGAGCAGTAGGAAAAAAATCGGGCACCCAGTGGTGCATTGTGGGAACACCATTTCAGTACACCTTGTCCACCATGCCTCACAGCAAGAAACACCTTACTCCTCGGCGAATTGGGACACTTTTGTTCCCCAGTGACAGTTCTAACAGTGATGGGGGTGTCAGTGAAGGTGACTTTCAAGGTTTTGAGGCGGTTGTGACTGAAAGTAATGACCATAATACCAGTAATAGTGAGGAAAATCCAGATGACCCCCAACCTTCCACCTCTGGTGTTGTGGCGTCTTGTTCACGTTCAGTTGTACCAGAACGAAGGAGGAAACTCTTATTTACTCATATCCAGGACTCAGATGTGAGCAATGGTGATGATAGTGATAGTGAATATGAACTCCAAGCTCTTCGAAATAGTTCCAGTAGCAAGAGTGAAGTGGAATATTCACCAGTGAAGCGTCAGTATATACGATGGTATATGCACTCTGGTAGTGTGCCAAATGCTGTTCCAAGGGTTAGGAGTACATCTCGGAGTACATCCGTGGGCATACAACAGGCATAGATAGTGATAATGAAGATGATAGTGTTGCAATTGGGATGAGAAATGTGGATGTGGCAGGGATGGTAGTGGTTATAGTGGTGCCAGGCGTGAG
>WNWK01032691.1:0-21708 GCA_009830355.1 Cherax destructor
GTGGATAAGGAACAGGTAGATAAGGTATGGAACAGATTTAAGAATACTGTGCTAGGGAAAAAAAAAAGTGGGGGGTGGGTAAGACGGGGTGGATCTGAATGACGAATGTACTTGAGGATGGTGAAAAAATATGGGCAAGGAGTTCTTTTGTAAAAACATGACAAAAAGCAGAGTAGGGGAAAGAAAATACAAAAAAGAAAGGAGCACCAACCCAATTTTTTTCAAAGAAGAAAATCTGTGAACAAATTTTTACTAGTAAAAAAAAAATGGGGGGAGAGGTTAGAGGGGAAAAAAAGACGGTACTGGTAAGATGGAGAGAATTCTTTAAGATGTTAAATGAGGATGATGGACATGCCCGGTGATACTATGCCTTAGGCGGGGAGGTAATACCTGGTTTGAGCAAGGAAGAACCAAAGTGATTTTAGGTTAAGTGCATAAGGCAATGGGGGGAATAAAAGGGGTAATGCAGCTGGGACAGATTATATTAAGACTCAGATGTTCAAAGCGCCTGGGATATAGTCGTGGAGAGGTATGTGTATTTATTTCTTATGTACATAAAAGAATGACAGGTATAGAGCGTGCATACTTCCTCTGTACAAGGAAAGAGGACAAGGAAAGGTGAGAACAAAAGGGGCAACCTGTTAGTGTCTGGGTAAAAATTACCTTAGCAATATTGTTGAAAGAGTTATGGGAAAACAGAAAAAATTTAAAAATGAAACTAGGGAAATTTAGAGTGTGAGATGTGTTGACCAAGTGTTTCCATTGAAACATATAAATGAAAATTTTAAAAAAAAGTAAGGAACTTTTGTCGCTTTTTTTTATTTACAAAAGACATATCATGGGATGGATGGGAGTTATGTGGGAGATGATACAAATGAAAGAAGAGGTAGTAAGCTTTTAAGAGCAGTAAGAGTTTTTTATGAGTAAGACTCAGGTTAGTGTATGCAGGACAAAGGGGGCCCCTTTTTCCATGTTCCAGGGTTATTTAATATATTTATAGATGGGTTTGTAAAATAAATGCTGGATGTTGGGGAGAGGTGTCTCGTTGAAAGATAGAGGTGATACGAGGGGGGTGTTGACACAGTTATTTTGGTTTTAAAAGAAGTTGAAAATGTTGGGGAACGAGCAAATTAAAAATGACCACAGAGTAAAGCAAGATGATTAGGTAACAAAACGCAGGCAATAAAAATCTGGCTATGAACTTGGAAGCAAAGAATATGGGAAGTGAATGTATTTAGTATTTGAAAATGTGAGCAAATGGGTTGTAGAGACAAAGTGACATTGAAGTGATGAATGGAACTGGTAGGTGAAGAAAAGGGAGTATCCTGGTATAGTAGAGCCAACCCACCAATATGGGTGTTACGTATGGGCTTTAAATGCGGTGAAGGGGAAAACGGGAGACAGAGGGGATGCCTTTTTTTTAAAGCTGTGTGGTGTGAATACTATGCAAAATTTAGAGTATGGTACAAAGTTACAAGGTATTATTCATAAAACAGTAAAACAGTACTTTTGGAGCGTTAGTGCGGGAGCAAAAACGATAGCGAGATACTTTTGGTATTTAGATAAAAATAAACAAGACAGTCTGTTCAAGAGGATTGATAAACCCAGGTCTGTAGATAAATGGTTCAGGGTTACATATACCTTATGATCTTTCCTTTTTTCTCTGCCGGGAGCTAGAACATCCATTCTTGTACATTAGAGCAGGTTTGTAATTTGTATCTTATAAATGGTCAGTTGCTAAATAAAAAACTTTGAAACATTTGATAGTATTTTCGCCAAAACATTTAGATTTTTTCCCAAAACTTTAGATATTTTTTTGGCTAAACGTTTCCACATTAGATCCCCAAATGTTACACAAGTGTAGCTTAGTCTTTGAAATTGATGGCATCAAAAGCCGTCTGACAATGTAAGAATATTCTTACTTATTCTTCTCCTTCGTGTCTGTTTAGGCAGGATTTATATATTTTTCAAAGCAAAGGCGCTTATAAAAAAAATTGTTTTGGTGTGTTTGTGAAAATGAATTTTCAAAGTGTGTGGACAAATATACCAATTTTTCTGTGCGGGGAATATGTGGAAATGAAGGCGAAAGGTTGGCATGTGCAGAGGCAACCAATACGTCCCGAGTGTCCCTGTTGGCCTATTATTATCGAGAAATATGCAAGTCTCAATTTTTTAAATTAAAAAATTTAAAAATTTATGTTTTTTGCTGAATTTCAGTTCGATCATACAACATTTTTTGGGAAACGATATGAAGCATAATACTGAAGAAATAATAACCCAGGTTGTGACAGAAAATCAGAAGATTAATTGATGTGTGTATTTCGATCCCCCTGGGGTTCCCCCTGGGATCCTCTTCTGGGGTCCCTTTTGGGATCTTCTGGAATCCCTTCTGGAATACCCTTCTGGAATCCCCCCGGGGTCCCTTTTGGGGTCCTTTTGGGATCCCCTTTTGGGGTCCTCTTCAACTACATACTGAATCGTAAATTTCGTCGTGGACAATAATGTTATCCCTTTAGACAATAAGTTATCCTTCAGACAATAATGTTATCCTTCAGACAATAATGTTATTTACAGACAATAATGTTATCCTTCAGACAATAATGTTTTCCTTCAAAATACTGTTATCCTTCGCAAAAATGTTATCCTTCAGACAATAATGTTATCCTTCAGACAATAATTTTATCCTTCAGAAACCTGATTTGGGGTAAAAAACAAGATTATTAATAGAATGAATATTAAACATTTTCATATAGTTTATTGGTAATAATGCTCTTTTGGCTCAATGATACAAGGAGCTAATCAAATCAACCTCACTGGCTTGTGTTTTTTAAAACTCCGGGCCAGTGCCTCCCTGACCGGGAGTTTCATGATTACTGGACATGGGTTCAAACCCCATTCCGTGATTTGTCTGGGAAAGCTTTAAATACACATCGAATCCCCAAAAAGATAATAAAAGTACAATAGAAGTTCAGGCGAAGCCAAACATTTTAGATACTAATAAATTTTTTTATAAGGAGCAAAAAATTCGCCCCCTTGAAGGTTTGGGAAAATATGTTTATTTTTCTGAAAAATTTGTTTGCGTTAACGCTTCGAGTAAATTGGAAAACAACTATATTTCTAAATGTTGGATAAGGTCAATATTGGTTAATACAGATGATTTTAAAGACACGTAATTCATTAAAATAGGTTATGAATTGTTTAGAGGAAATGAACAAAATAATTTAAAATATAACATAACATTTACATACAATTTCAGATGCATTTACTGCATCGTCTTTAAATGATTTTTATTAAATTGGTGGGCTATTTCCACACTGTCCCCCATTCGCAGCATTCACTGCAGTGTGTAACACTGTGGAAATAACGTTTCAACATCTGCAGGAAGCAAAAGTACTTGCTGCTTCTGCAAGAACAACACATATCACACAGCAGGTCTGGTGGTGAAGGGGGTCATATCTGTTATGATGGGAACAACAAAATCAGCCCCAGGCTGGAACCCTTTCCTCCTCGTTGAGCCTCACCACCAAGTGTTTGGTGGTAGCTCGGGGAAGAGGCTTGCAAGGTCCACAGCCTAGTGTACAATGACCATAGCCACATCGCCGTCATCACCAGCATAACCGGACACCACCTGCCTCAGATAAACATTTAGCAAGTTTAAAAGGTTCTTTTTGCCGGCCATCACTGCTTTTCTGGACACTTCAGTGAGGCAAATCTTTGGGAATAAGTCTACTACCAATATCAAGTGTTGGGCAAAAAACTTGGGCCCATGCAAGGAGAAAAGTTTCCAGCTTCGGGACTTTGATGGTGTTGGTTAAGCTCCTGGGTCTCGGGGGGAATTAATTTGGGCCTCTGCCCCTTTGAGGGTTGTGAGGTACAGCTGTTGGGCCTCTGGATGTACTTCCACTTACCCTATCATTTTTTAATGTCTGTGCCATCAAATTACTTTTTTTTCAAACCTTTCGAAACTTCCCCAGTAACTCCAGCAACTTTTCTATTAAAAAACTGGCACCCATCATCTGCAAACAACAACTGTGACAATTTCCTTTACATATAAGAATCATAACCTTTTTAATTTATCAATAAATTCCGTTTAAGGGCACACCTCTAAAACAAAAACATTCACCCCTTCCCAACTCATTCCCAAACCCCGGTGATATTAACATGCATATCCATGACAAAGTTTTTCCCAAAAATTTTTGTGAGCCTAAAAAGTTTACAAAATGTCAATTTTTGTTGCTGTTTACTTTCAACTTTATTCACAGCAAAGAAATAGTCTGCGGAAAACATTTATGATTCATTTCTATTTATAAAACCAATTGCTAAAAAGGTGGACGTAGCATGCGTGTGAGAACAAGGTGAGAGACCAAGGTGTAGAGACCAAGGGTGAAAACCAAGGTGTGAGAGACCAAGGGGGAGAGACCAAGGTGTGAGAGAACAAGGTGTGAGAGACCAAGGGGGAGAGCCCAAAGGTGTGAGAGAACAAGGTGTGAGAGACCGGGGGAGAGACCAAGGTGGAGCCAAAGGTGTGAGAACAAGGTGTGAGAGACCAAGGGGGAGAGACCAAGGGGGAGAGACCAAGGTGTGAGAGACCAAGGGGGAGAGACCAAGGTGTGAGAAACAAGGTGGAGACCAAGGTGTGAGAGACCAAGGTGTGAGAAAAAAGGGTTTAGAGACCAAGGGGGAGAGACCAAGGTGTGAAGAACAAGGTGAGTGTGAAACAAACACCACAGAGTGAGTCCTGTCCTCTCCCGATTGACTTTCTTGCATTTTCTTTTTTAAAATTTCTATGTAAAAAAACCACACCAATGTTGACAATCACGCTATAATGCTTAACCAAAACACACACACACACTGGAAAGTGAAGGGGAGGCAGGAACCATACATAGCTTTAAGACGAGGTATGATAAAGCTCATGGACGGGGGGAGAGGACCTAGTAACGATCAGTGAAGAGGCGGGGCCAGGAGCGGAGTCTCGACCCCTGTAAACATAATAGGTGAGTACACACACACACACACACAGAGACATAAGTTTCCTGCATGAGGTTCAGTGGGAAAAATGACTGGGGGAAAATCGGTAAATCGGAAGCAGAGGAGAGGTTCGTACCCAAGGGCAACAGTAATAATGGGAAGACCAGAACGAGTTCTTAGTTCACCCAAAGGTGTAGAGGGAAAAATAAATCCGCTAGAGAATGGAAAAAGAATAGAAGACAAAAGGGCCCAGGAAAAAATGGAGATTAGTCGAAGAGCCAGAAACGAATATGGTCAGATAAGGGGGGAAGCCCAGCGCCCAAAATGAAAATGAGACAGCATCAAAAACCAAGTCTAACCGGAAGCTGTTATACAGGCAGATCAAAGGGAAAAAAATGGTTAAGGACCAGCTAATAAGGCTGGGGAAGGGGAAAGGGGGGCTCACAAGATTCGACCGAGAAGTATGTGAAGAGCTAACATGAGATTTAAAGGGTATTTTTAGTGGAGACAAAAAAACTCTAGAAAACTGGGAAAGGTGGGTACACCAACAAGTGCTGGACACACTACACACAACCCGGAGGGAAAAGGCCGCTAAGTGAAATAGATATTATCTCAAAAGGTGGTGGGCAAAATTCTCCGGGGTGGTAGATATGTTGAGCCCAATTGTTAGTTTTTTTAACTTTAATGTTAAAAACAATATAGATTTAGTGGGTAGATAACACCATCCCAATTTAAATCATTACAATATGGTTAGCTTTGGTGTTACTTCTTTTTTCACAAAAATTGCAGTTTATGATTTAAAGTTTCCTATCAAAAAACAATTACCTTTACAATACCTACTACAAATGAGCTTATTAAACTTTGTAATATTGATGCAAAGTTTGTGTTTAACGCGATTTTTGCCTCAAAAGTTTGGTATGGCAAGGGGAAATTCTCTCTCACATGTCTTTAGTAATTTGTATATGGAATTTTTTGAGATAAGTTTTTAAAAAAAATCCTTCCCAATAGAGCTGTTATATAGATATTTGATGATATTTTTATGTCTTATGCCTAAAAATATACTTGTAAAAATTTTTGTTAAATTAAATAATCTAATTCATTCCATATATTTTACTGTTGAGCTTGAACAAAATAACTAATGCCCTTTTGTAGATGATTTAATTAAAAGGGGCCCTGATTTTAAATTTAAAATTTACAAAAAAACAACAAATCTTTCCATGTACACGTTATTCTTCACATCAAGATAAAAGGGAAACTGTCTGTATTCTCATCAATTTTTTTAGAACTTTGCATATTTGACCCATAGTTCATAGATGAAGAAATTTGAAAATTTATGAAATAGGTAATGATCTAAAAAAAAAAACTTAATTTATAAATCTTTCAAAATTGCTAGAAATTTTTTTACAATTAAAAAGGGAAAATAACCTTATTCAAAAAAAATATGTTGGTTCTTCCTTACCATGAAAACTTTCTTGATATCCCTTCTATACTCAAAATTTTAATATCAAAGTTGTGTTTAAAAAACCCCAATTGATACAGAAAAAAAAAAAAAATTTTTGAAAAAAAATTCCCCCCAGAAATGTTGATGGCGGTGTCACAAGATTCCATGTAATAAAAAGTAATAAAGTTTATTACTGTCAAACGGGGAAAATTTTTGAACTAAGTTTAAAAACAACATAAATATAACATTAGAAGTGGACAAGATTCTAATGCTCTGTTTATTCATGTGAGAGATTTTAACCATCAATTGTTTTTAAAAAAGCCGGTTACATCAAGCAGGTCCATGGTCGAGAGAAATTGAATCAAGTTTAAAAAAAAAAATAGTTTTGTTAAATGAATATTTTTTTGGATTATACAGGTTAAATTCATTTATAATTAATAAAATTTGGGAAGAATTTAAGCTACATTAGACAAGTTAAAATCTTAAAAATCTTGGGTAGAATATAATGTGTTGACGGGTCCTGACTACCTACCTATATCATCAAAAAAATGTCAGGTGTTATAAGTTGACCACGAGGGGTAATCCGGTCTTATATGCCTTTCCCTTAATCTTTTTTTTAAAGGGCCTTGATAATTTAGAAATCACGAACGTGCTTGAAAATTCATTATTCCTTTCACAGTGATTTTCTGCATATTATATATCACCTGTTTACTGTGATCATATATATAAATTTTTATATATATATATATATATATATATATATATATATATATATATATATATATATATATATATATATTTTCATATGGTTTTTTACACACACACACAAAGCAGGACTTCAAACAGACCTGGACAAGCTTGACATCTGGTCTAGCAACTGGTTTCCCCGAATTCAATCCCCCCAAATGCAAAGTCATGAAGATGGGAAAAGGGGGAAAAGACCGCTACAGAGTACAGGCTAGGCGGAAAAGGCTACAAACCTCAGCAAACGAGAAAGACCTTGGGGTGAGATAACGCCAAGCACGTCCCCAGGCACACATCAACCGATATGCGGCGCATATGGGCGACTGAAAAACCTAAGATTAGCGTTCCGTTACCTTAAAAAGGAATCGTTCAAACACTGTACACCGTCCCGTCGGCCCATATGAATATGCAGCACCAGTCTGGAACCCACACCTGGCGCAGGGAAAGAAACTAGAAAAGTGAAAAGGTTTGGGGTTGTTCCAAAACTCGGGGGACTGCCCTATGAAGAAAGGGGGGAAAAGGACTAACAACACTGGGGGAAAAGAAGGGTCAGAGGAGACATGATAACGACATACAAAATACTGCGGGAATCGACAAGGTAGACAGTGACAGGATGCCAGGGGGAGAACACAGAAACAAGGGGACAAACGGGAAGCGAAGACTCAGATGGTCAAAGGGATGTTGGAAGCATTTCTTCACCACAGAGTAGTCGGGGAAGTGGAATAGTCTTGAGAAAGATATGTGGGGCAGGAGCCATAAAATTTTTAAGACGGGGTATGATAAAGCTCATGGAGCAGGGAGAACAGAGACCCAGTAGCGGACAGCGAAGAGGCGGGGGCCCGGAGCTGAGTCTCGCCCCCGCAACCACAATTAGGGGAGTAAAAACACACACACATATATATATATATATATATATATATATATATATATATATATATATATATATATATATATATATATATATATATATTTATTATTATTTATATTGCACTTGCAAAACACAAAATTTGAAGATTTATTTTAATTTATTTTCCTCGTGAGTCATAAAAAAAAAGGGCAAAAAAAAAAACGAACTATTCTACATCATTATTTTCCCCTTTCCCTTTAAAACCACCACCCTCTCCACCTTTTCCTCTTTCCCCCTCCCCCAAAAAAAAAGAACCGTGGGCAGGGATACATTTCTCTTACATATGCACAAACTTGATCTGTAAGATGGTAACTTTTTTTTCCCAACAAAAACTTCTTATTCAGGCCCAACTTCTCTTTTTTTTTTTGGAGTTGGAGGCCCCATCTGTATGCCCAGTCCCTGTGTTTACGTCATTCCTTTTGGGACTCGGGAGAGTGAAATTTTAAATTTTGACTTGTTGGAACAGATTTTCCTTTTAAAGCAGTTTGGGATGGTTTAAGAACTCCCACCCAGGGGGTTTTCAGTCTTGTCAGTTTGAAACTAAAGCCTGAAAAACTTCACACTCGGGAGGATGTATTTTTCCAAATGTCATATAAACATGTAAGATTAGTTCCCCAAAGAAACTGTTACACTATGTAAATTAAGAACATAAAAAAGAAGGAACACTGCAGCAGGCCTACTGGCCCATGCAGGCATGTCCACTTCTCCCACTGGGTTGCCAAGCCTTGAAATTTCCTTGGAAATTTTCTTAGATCTATTTTTTTGTTTTTTTGTAATTCCAACGGGAAAGCGACTCAAAATTTAACTTTGTAGTCATACATGCCATCTAAGCAAACAATGGGAAACCCGGGTCCTGGTTTTCATTATTTCTGCAACTTTTAAACAGAAGTTTTGATGTTGGGGGGAAAGGAATTTTGGGTTTGTCGTCAACTTGGGAAAAAGGGTTTACTCTTACTTTGATTGTTAATTTTTGATGACTTTTTGATTCTTTCCCGGCTCTTATCGCTGACCCTTACCGCTGACTCTTATCGCTGACCCCTTTCTGCTGACTCTTACTGCTGACCCTTTCGGGTTACTCTTACGGGTTACCCTTTCTGACTCTTAGGCTGACTCAGGCTGACCCTTCCCTTTTCTTTTATAATAAAAAAAATATTGTCTGACCTTCCAATTAGCGAAACAAAGTGAAAAGGACCGAGAGGTTAAATTTAAAGGAAATAAAAAAATTAATTCATAAAAAGGGGGAAATGAGAAAGAAAAAGGATAATGTTGAATAAACATAAAATAAAGAATAAGATGTATACATGTATTAGTTTAAGAATGATTTTTAGTACAATAAATTTAATACAAAAAATTTTAAAATTTTTTTTTAAACAAAAAAAAAACAAAAAAATTTTTCAAAAATTTTAAAAAAAACATTTAAAAAATTTTTTAAATAAAAACATTTAAAAAATTTTTAAAAAAAAAATTTTAAAAAAATTTTTTTAATAAATAAATTTAAATAAATAAATTTAACAATTTAAGAGTGTTTTTTTAAAATAAAAATGTATGGTGAGAAATATTTTGGGGAAAAAGAAGAATTTGATACATCTAATTTTTTAAGTTGGTTTTTATGCCATCATTTTCAAAGACTCACCCTAAATTTTTCCCCCGGCAGCAGCAATTTCCTCTGAGAAAACCTCTCCTCGTCCCCTCTTGCAACTTTATTTAGCTCCTGATGACGGAAGGAGAGATGTGAAAGTTTTTGAGCTGAAATTTTTATCTCCGTGTAGATTGTGTTGCCCCTGTTAAGATCTCCTGTCTGCGACTGTATTGAATATGCTTTTTTATATTTATAGACAATCATTTCCCCCTTTTTCTTCCTCGCAATCTGATCCCCCAAAATTTTATGCCCCAGATTTCGTACCCCATGAGTCACAAAATTAATGACATGATTAAAAAAACCCCAAAAGGGTGGGGATTGCACTCAGTGGCTTACCAGCTACCACGAGTTCAATCCCCCCCGTTTTTTTCTCTCAACACCTCAAGGTGGGGGGAAACCTAAAAAATGTTTTATGGGGGAAAAAATTCGGTTTGCGTTCAAAATATGGAAATGAAAAATTTTTAATAACTGTGTAAAGTTTAGAATAAGGGGGCCAAGTTGGGTAAAAAATTTTTAAAATACTGGGATAAATAAATGTATTTTTTTGGGTTTTTAACTTGTTTACAGAGGGGATTTAAAAATTTGAAAAAAAACAAAGGTGTCAGGAACGCGTATATTTAAAAAATAAATCCGATGCAAAATTTGATTTTTTTTGCATTTTGGGTGGATTCCCAAACGATATTAATAGATTTAAAAACAGGAGCCTGGGGCGTTGAAGGAATAAGGGAGGTGAGGTAAGGGTTGAAGGGGTTGCAAAATATTGCAAGGTGATGAAAATGTGAAAAAAAAAAATAATTGAGAACGAAATGTAAGGAAGTAGCATAATGGAAGCCCCTTTCCCCCCCAAATTAGCAGAAAAAATTTTTTTTTTCCATAAATAAGCAAAAAACAGTCTAAAAAAATATTAAGATATGAAATCAACCCTTTTGGTCTGCAAAAGGAAAAGACCAACCCAGTACTAGCAAAAAAGGGGTGCAGCAATATTGAAGAATCTGAAGAATGATGAGTTAATGTGTCATTAGTGCTTACATAAGTATATCAGACCATCCTGGAATATTCTTTTTTTCACGTAATACATGTTTTTTTTTAAAAATGCTGCAAAAAAAAAAAATGAATTTTGGGTAGAATTATTGTGCCCGAGATTAATAAATATGAAATAAATTGGAAAAAGGGGCCCCTGAGCAAACATTAGGGCATATTCAGGAAAAAAAGTTTCGTCCTGAGCCTTTATCCTTTTAAAATACAGAGGTTAAAATGACGTATATATAGGGGGAGAGGGGTGGGGAACATAGTGCCCGAAGGATAACATATTGGGGTGGGACAGGTAGATAATGGGGTCCGTGACTCTTTTGTTCCAGGTAGGTCGTACTTTCTGGGCCGAAAGTTTTCTCATAAACATGTCCCAGTGTTTATGTGCCCTTCCCGAACCAATTTTCCGGTATTAATTTCCAAGATTTATACCATGAAATATATATAATAAAATAAAAAAAAGCACAAAATAGTAGTAAATGAATGACATAAATCAAAAAAATCGTTGTAGTCTCTGCGTTTTAATGTTGGGGAAAAATTAACGAGTCGTCCACATTGTGTAGTCAGGTGGTAATTGTTTTCGTCCTCAACTACATCTATAAAGAACATCTGCGTTCAATAATTTTACACGATAAAAAAACCACCTGTATATTTCGCCCCCCTTTTAGCAGATGTATACAAGATATTAAAAAGGGAAAATAAGTAAAGGTCATAAGATAAAGGAGATAGTTGTAGATTTACTGATCAATGCTAAGCTTTCTCTAGATTCAGTCCTTTTACTCACATTTATTTAAACCATTTTTGAAGCTACCCAAAAATTCTAGCCTTTGATGACTCTTTGATAAGGGAACACATATAATCGAGGCAAACAATAGACTAAGTTTCTGTCATTCCTGGGCCATTATCAAATCTCATCTGAAGCGACATCTTAGGTTCTTCTTGAAAGTATGGATTTCTTTTGCATTGTTCCAACTGTGGTATTTAAATTTTTTTTTGACTTTTTTTGCATTATTCTACCCCCAAATCTCTTACCAAATAAGTATATTCAAATATTTTTAGATCTGAATTTATCCACCTTGAATTTATTAAGTCAAGTTCATGGCTAGATATCCTCAACAACCCATGTGTATCTAATTGATTTAATCCTCTAGTCCATCTGTAAACTTCAATTATATCTCCCTCATTCTACGTCTTTCAAGAGAATGTAGGTTCAGACTCTTATGTTATCTTCGAATGAAACAATCCATATACAGTGAATTAATGCTGTCAGTCCTCTCTATGTTCTCCAATGTATTTTTCTCCATCTATGACTGATCCCCATTCAGATTTCGCCCTGCTTAAGCAAACTCGTAGGTGTGTCTTGGTCAGCTATGACTCGACCAATGAGAAAAAAATATCCTGCTGTACCAAGGGCTGCACTTTCATAGTTTTTTGTGTGTGACTAAAATACAAGGTAGACAATTTTGCATACTTTACCATGGCCCGCTGCCTCAAATACCTAAATAAAGGAGACTAGAAGAAAAGCTAGACAAGTACGTCCCCTTGTGAATTTATGTTGAGGCTATGTTCCTAGACTATATTTACTTTTATTAATATAAATTTTCCCTTTATTAGGGCTAGCTATTAAGGCTGTAAACCGATAGCAGGAACTCCATTTAATATACAGGAATTATATTGAATTTGTATTGATAAAGCCACTGGAGGGCGAAACGTCTACAATAAAGATACCCAGATGTTGCACATGTGTCTTTATTTCATCTTGTTGTTATTGTATACCATTCTTGTACAGGGATTTTGTTACCTATCTAGTATATTATACAAATAACCACACATAGGAGAGAAAAACTTATGACGACATTTCGTTCCTACTTAGACCGACTTGTGAATGGTCCGAAACGACCGAAACGTTGTCATTAGCTTCTTGCTCTCCTAGGTGTGGGTTGTTTGTGTATTGTTCCAGTCACGGTATTGTGCCGTTTTTGTTCTTCAAGCACATAACAGACACAGTGCCGTTAACGGTGATACACTGAACAGGCTAGTAGCCGTTTACTAAGTTGAAGAGTAAGACACATGTACACCGTTTCAGTCAACACAAAAGATACGCAACTATTGTACATGTGTCTTACTGTTCAACTTAGAATTATATACAATTTCCAACAGGCATCTTGCATTCTTTAATAAGCCATTATAACAGGATCCAGGGACATGTTTACCTTCAGCTGGTCTACCTGTTGACTACGTGTTTAGTGAATGCAAATTTAGGTAATTAATTCTCGTGAGAGAATCAGGAAGCTGGTTGTTACCTTTAGTTGGTTCTGTAAGAAATTGCTGCACAAAACAGCCGTAGACGATTTGTTTGAAGTTCCAGTTAATTTATCTGAAATTAAAATCTGTGGACTACTACATTTTCATGTTTTTAAGCCTTAGCGATTTAGACGCAAAACAGTCACTTTTGGCTATTAAGTTTATGGGCCGGAATAATATGGTATAAACCTTGGTAAGTGATACCGATAAATTGGTTTAACACGACACGTGAGCAAACACTAGGACATAGGTGTTTGTTCCCTGTATAACATACCTAGAATCAACTTTCCTTCCCTTTCCCGAAATTCTACTTAGATATATTCTGTCTGTTCCTGCAGCCTATATATATATTTTATAAGAACATAAGAAAAAATGAACACTGCAGCAGGCCTACTGACCCATGCAGGCAGCTCCATCACTCACCGGCTTAGGACCTGACCACCTGGAGCTAACCTTCTCCATGTAAACTCCAGGTAGTCAGGTCACTTCCACTTAAGGAATTAGTACGGAATCTGACCTAGTAGCACAAGCTAGTCAGGCCCAACTCACACACACCCACACCCACTAATGTATTTATCTAACCTTTTTAAAACTACACAACGTCTTAGCATCTATGACGGTACTCGGAGTTTGTTCCACTCATCCACAACTCTATTACCAAACCAGTGCTTTCCTATATCCTTCCTGAATCTGAACTTTTCCAACTTGAAACCATTGCTGCGAGTCCTGTCTTGGCTGGATATTTTCAGCACGCTATTTACATCCCCTTTATTTATTTATGTTTTCCATTTATACACCTCAGTCATATCCCCCTAATTCTACGCCTTTCAAGAGAGTGCAGATTCAAGGCCCTCAGTCTGTCCTCATAGGGAAGATTTCTGATACATGGAATCAACTTTGTCATCCTCCTTTGTACGTTTCCAGTGCATTTATATTCATTCTGTAATACGGTGACCAGAACTGTGCAGCATAATCTAAATGAGGCCTAATCAAAGATATGTAGAGTTGAAGAACAACCTGAGGACTTTTATAATTTATACTTCTTGATATGAAGCCAAGGATTCTGTTAGCTTTATTGCGAACACGTATGCACTGTTGAGCAGCAATTAAAGTTTTATGTGATACATAGCGCCACCCTATCCCTTCTTGTTATTTCTATCTACATGGAATAATTTAAACCAATCTCGTATTTCGTCTGAGAATTGTGATCTGAGGATGAAAGTCCCAAGGCATGAGTGTTGTGTGTTCGGTGTATTGCTGTGGTGTTGCCGTGGCTGTAAGACTACTCTCACTGTAGTGTTGCCTGGGTGCTGAAGACTGCCTGGAGGCCGTTCCAGGGGTCGACGCCCCAGCTTCCTAGTCCTTGACCAGGACTCTCAGTGAATTAGGAGAGAGAAAAGCTTATGACGATGTTTCGGTCCGACTTGGGCCATTCACGAGTCACAGTGCAACTTGTGAATGGCCCAAGTAGGACCGAAACGTCGCCATAATCTATTCTCTCTCCTGTGTTCGGGTTATTTGTGTATTACACAAGTAATGATGGAGTGTTAGATCCTTTCATTTCACTCTGCTGTTAACGGGGTGTTGGAGCCTCCTGCTTACCAAGAGCAGCGCAGCTTCTTCAGGTTACCCTCGTCCAATTAGGAGGAATGTGACATTATTGCTCTCAGACTGATGGAATTCGATTCTTGATAGAAGTGTTTACAGTCGACCATATTGGGTCAGGACGAGGCTCTTCACCTCTCGCAGTATTGAGGAAACTGTTGACAGATACGACGTTCACGACCAGAATAATCCTTTGTGACTCTTGTATTATGAATGATTCCTTTGTGGCCATCGTCTTTCATGTAATATATCAGTCGATCCTCTTTATTCTCATCTCTCTCTCTGGAAGAGATTCTCCAAGTGAGAGATTACCATAGTGATCAACGTGTTCCTGTGAATATTGCAATATTACGTCTCCGCTTCAAGCTTTGACGTAATTTAATAAACATATCTGTTATTTGATTTCAATTGGCGTGATTTTCCTGTTCTTAGCTCAGTGGTGACCTGTTCTTAGCTCAGTGAAGACGTGTCTAGTGTACTCCCTGTGGACTGAATCAAGATGCCCCCTATTGAGCAACTTTACCAGCAGCTTAAGGAGGAATTGAGGGTAGCGAAGCTTGAGATACGGCGATTGACGGAGGAAAACAAGAGGATTCGTAGTAGTCCTCCTGTTGTGAGTCCTCAGGTCAAGAAGGGAACCTGGGCAGTGGCCGGACAGCATGGGACGAAGTTGAAGATCAAGAAGACGAATGGAGAGGTAGTAACGACGAAGAAGAAAGAGACTGCTGTGGAAACTTCGAACTCCTTTTCTGTGCTACCAGACGAATGTGAGTCGACTACTGGGAACGTCACGACGAACTGTACCAAGGAAGGTAAAAACATTGTTGTTGTTGGGGTAGCCAAGTTAGATATAAGGATAGGGCCTTCTGCTTGACAGATAGGAGTAGGAGACAGAGGGTTTGCTTTCCTGGGGCTGGGATGGAAGACATTGTTAGCGGCTTGACAACATCATGCATGGTAATGGGATCAATCCTATTATCTGCCTCAGTGCTGGAGGCATTGATGTATCAAGCGTAGAAGTGAGGATTTAGTTAGTAGGTATAAGGCAGCAATAGACATCATTAGGAAGAAGGGAGGGAGCCCTGTTATATGTGGCATTTTGCCAAGAAGGGGTGTTGAAATGAATGGCTGTCCAGAGCGATTGGTATAAATTGCTGGCTGGACAAACACTGTAAGGATAATGCAGTCCCATTCATTGACAACTGGGACCACTTCTATGGCCGAAATGACATGTATGCCAGGGATGGGGTTCACTTATCCAGGGAAGGTGTAGGATTTCTCGCTAGCTCAGTTGAGGATGTTGTTAGGGCTTTTAACTAGGATTAGTTAGAGGTATGGGTTTAGGAATGGTAAATAATGAGGGCCAAAATATTGATTCAGGCTTTGATATCATAAATCATAACAATAACAGTAATCGAGTGACACAGGGTAATGATAGTAACAGAAATTGTGTAAAACAAAAGCTGAAAAAGGTTCACAAGAAGATACATATCAATGTATTTTATACTAACTGTCGAAGCGCCAGAAATAAAATTAACGAATAACGTTTGGTAGCATGTGCTGGGAACTTTGATGTCATTGCAATAACTGAAACATGGTATAATACCAAGAGTCGGGATATGATTGCTGAGTGTCATATTCAGGGGTTTAAGTTGTTCCATGTAGATAGATATAATGGGAAAGGGGTGGAGTTGCATTGTATGTACGAGAAAATATAAATTGCTGCATAAAAACAGGCCTAAAAATAGATGGATCATTAACAGAATCTGTTTGGGTAGAGTTTCTAGAAGGTCAAGAAAAACTGATTCTAAGTGTAATATACCGACCTCAGGCTTGGATCACGATAGAGGGAGACTTTGGGACGAAATTGTTAGGGCTTCTAGGCACAATAACGTAGTGATAGTAGGGATTTTAACTTTAGTCAAATTGACTGGACTTCTTTGACCGGTAATTTGGGGTCCAGTGACTTTATGGAAGTAGTTCAGGACTGTTTTCTGAAGCAGTGTGTGACGGAGCCTACCAGAGGTAATAATTTGCTCGACCTAGTCTTGTCAAATAAAGAAACTCTTGTAATAATCTGAGATCACTGAGGCTTGGTGTGATCACAACATTACCTTAATATTACATGGAGTGAGAATGAGGAATACTAAAAGTTCTGATTTTCGTTCAGCGTTTGGATGAAATGTCAATCACAATTCCCATTTACCTTTTTTTTAATAATTACAGTGCGGAGTACGAGAATAGGGATAATACGGTAAAAGTTCCTGATTTTCGTTCTTTGCCGATTATATTGGACTTAAAGGGAACACCTGTCTAATCTCGACTGGGGTTTTTAAACTAGCTAACGATTACGATGGGATCTGCGTTTATGATTTTTTTCAATAATGTACAACGTGCACAGGGGATAAGTCCAGTCCAGTCAAATTACCGTCCAATAAGCCTCACGTCTATAGTAGGCAAATTATTAGAATCAATTATAGCTGATATTATCAGAAGTCACCTTGAAGAACATAATTTGATTAATGAATCTCAGCATGGGTTTACGAGAGGTCGTTCCTGCCTGACAAATTTACTGACGTTTTTCAATAAAACATTTGAGGCAGTAGACAGTGATAAAGAATATGATATAGTTTACTTGGATTTCAGTAAGGCCTTCGATAGAGTACCTCACAAGAGACTCTTAAGAAAGGTGGCAGCTCATGGTATAGGAGGTAAAGTTCTGCATGGATAGAGGCATGGCTACCAATAGAAAGCAGAGAGTTTCCATTAATGGGGTCAAATCTGAATGGGGATTTGTCACCAGTGGCGTTCCACAAGGATCAGTTTGGGCCCATTGTTGTTCATAATTTACATAAATGACCTTGATGAAGGAATTCAAGTGACATGAGTAAATTTGCTGATGATACAAAAATAGGCCATAATTTCATTCTGGGGAGGATACCAATGAACTCCAGGAGGATTTGGATAAATTAATGTTTTTGGGCTAAAAAGGGGGAGATGAAGTTCAATGTGGACAAGTGTAAGGTGCTGTCGTTGGTAATGAAAATATCCCCCAAAATTTTTTAACTAGGTGAAGTTGAGCTTGATCATACAGAATGTGAAAAAAACTTGGGAGTCATGGTGCAGCTAAAGCCAAGAAAAAGTGCCTAAGGGGCGCAATAAGGCTAACAGATTACTGGGTTTATTTCAAAAGTATAAGCAAAGAAGTCCAAAATTATTTTCAGCTCTATACATCACTAGTGAGACCTCTTTTGGATTATGCAGCTCAGTTTTGGTCTCCTTACTACAGGATGGATATAGATTCATTGGAGAACATAAAAAAGAATGACTAAAATGATTTACAGTATAAGAAATCCCCCCTAGAAGATAATTAGAGCTTTTAATCTCCCTTTTGGGAGACGTAGAATGGGGGAGATATCATCGGGGTTTACAAGGGATGATGGGCATAAAAAAGGAGATATTAATAAAATACTGAGGATATCGAACCAAGTAAGAACCAGAAATAACGGATTTAAATTGGGGAAAAAATTTTTTTTTAGAAAGGACATAGGCAAGTACTGGTTTTTAACAGAGTTGTAGATGCGTGGAAAAAAAAATTTCCCAGTAGGGGGATAGAGGGGTAGGACCTTGGGTTTTAAAAAAATTGGACAAAATATGAGTGGGAGGGGGTTGGGTTTTATTTGTGTCTAGTACAGGAGTAAATTCTTAGGTAGTGGTGGTTTTGATAAGGACCTGCCTTGTATGGGCCAGTCCCCTTTGGGATGTTCCTCCCTTCTTATTTCTTTTGTGGAAAAACTTTTGAAATGGGAATGTTTTTTCCCCCCCCCGTTATAGGGTTGTTTATAATTCCTTTTTTTAGTAAGCATACAAAAATTATCTTTTTAAAATTTTTTGTTTACTTTCGTTGGGGAAAAAATTTCTAGTTATTACAAAAATGGGTCAGCAATAATATAAAATTTTGGCAAAGATAAACGGTATATCAAAAAGTTTGCCAAAAACAGATTTAAAAAAAAAAATTTTTTACTGACTTTTTTGGCTATTCAGGTGATTAATTTACACATATGTTTCTATAACAGTACTGAACTAACCGGGGATCTAACCCCGATATTTTTAAACCTCCCCAAAAAATTAGCCAAAATTCCCAGACCCCTTTGGGCGGGTTTTAGAGGCAAGCTAAAATATCGATTCGATCCCCCGGGTTTGTCGCGTTTTTATTTACTTAAAACTACTCGTTCAGACGCACTAATATGTGATACCATACATGATAATTATACTTTTTTGGGGGGCCAACCAAATAAACCTACATACTTTTTTTCCCCGAGGTTTTTCCCCCGGTGGGTGTTGGGGGAAAAGGGTCCATGTGACCTTGACCGAGGTCGGGAAACCCGACGTCAGTTCACAGAATAAGGCTATTAAAGAACCTAAATAAGCAAACCCGGGTTTAAAATTTCCCGGCCAGTATTCGGGGGAGGGTTTCCCCGGGGGCAACCGCCCCCGCGGCCCGGGCTGTACCTCAGGGGATTAGGGCCTGATAAAAAGGCTGTGCCCAAAGGGGTTTAAACCTCCCCCGTTTCGTGGTTTGTTTGCAACGTGTTATTATGATTTCATGAGTCAACCTAAATAAGAATATCATGCAATGCCCGTTCAATCCTGATCATCCATTCTATTTACCAACAGGGATACGTAGCTACTTAATTATTTCGGGAAATTAACACCCACAGTGCATTAATACACAAATAACCCGCACATAACAAAAAAAACAGACGACGTTTCGGTCCAACTAACCCCTTTAACTATCCACAATTTCCCCTTCTTCAAGTGCGGGTTATTTGTGTACTGTTCCAGTCGCTGTATTGACCCTTTTATATTCTTCATCGAAAAGATGTACAAAGGAAGGGGAAGAAGATTTATCCAAATATTTTTTTTTAACCTTAAAATAAAAACAAAATAATTATATACAGTTTCAGTGGTATTAGTAGTATTATCAGTTTAAATGAAAATTTTCCCCAAGTTTCATTACTATCTCGTCTCTAGGTATTTTTTAATACGGAAAGAAGGCCTGAGGGAATGAAGGGGGGGAGGGGCCTTCTGCTATACTGTCCGACACTTCTGTCAAACAAATGGATAGGTGATAAAGTTTAACTTTAATTAGTAAATTATGTAGTCATACATAGCAAGTTCTCTTTATTCACTCTCGTGAAGTTTCTTGAAGTTCATCTTATTTTTTTGCTCCACGTACTGTGAGGCCCCAGTACTTCAGTGATGTGTACTCCCATGTACTTTAAGGCCCCAGTACTTCAGTGATGTGTACTCCCATGTACTTTAAGGCCCTAGTACTTGTGATGTGTACTCCCATTTTGTGAAAGGGCCCCAGTACTTCAGTGATGTGTACTCCCACGTACTGTAAGGCCCTATACTTCAGTGATGTGTACTCCCCCGTACGTAAGGCCCCAGCTTCAGTGATGTGTACTCCCCCAATGTGAAAGCCCCAGTACTTCAGTGATGTGTACTCCCACGTACTGTGAAGGCCTAGTACTTCAGTGATGTGTACTCCCCCGTACTGTGAAGGACCTAGTACTTGTAATGTGTACTCCCCCGTACTGGAAGGGCCCTAGTACTTCGTGATGTGTACTCCCCTGTCTGTGAAGGCCCCAGTACTTCAGTGATTTTACTCCCCTGTACTGTAAGGCCCCAGTACTTCAGTGATTTTACCCACTCTGTGAAGGCCCTATCTTCAGTGATGTGTACTCCCCCCGTACTTTAAGGCCCTAGTACTTAGTGATGTGTACTCCACGTACTGTAAGGCCTATACTTCAGTGATTTTACTCCCACGTGAAAGCCCCAATTCTTCGGGTGTGTCTCCCCCGTACTGGAAGGCCCATACTTCAGTAATGTGTACTCCCCCGTACTGTGAAGGACCTAGTACTTCAGTAATGTGTACTCCCCCGTTTTAAGCCCTATACTTTGATTTTACTCCCCGTACTTGAAGGCCCTATACTTCAGTATTTTCCCCATACTGTGAAGGCCCCAGTACTTCAGTATTGGGACTCCACGTACGGAAGCCCCAGTACTTCAGTGATTTTCCCCAGTACTGTGAAGGGCCCCAGTACTTCAGTGATGTGTACTCCCCCGTACTGTAAAACCCTGACTTCAGTGATGTGTACCCACGTACTGTGAGGGCCCCAGTACTTCAGTGATGTGTACCCCACGTACTGTGAAGGCCCTAAATTCAGGTTGTACTCCCAGTACTGTGAAGGCCCCAGTACTTCAGTGATGTGTACTCCCCCGTACTGTGAAGGCCCTAGTACTTCAGTGATGTTCTCCACATGTGAAGGCCCCCGTACTTCAGTGATTTTACTCCCATGTACTGTGAAGGCCCTTGTACTTCAGTGATGTGTACTCCCAGTACGTGAAGGCCCAGTACTTCAGTGATTTTCCCCAGTACTGTGAAGGCCCTAGTACTTCAGTGATGTGCTCCCACGTACTGTGAAGGCCCCCATACTTCAGTGATGTGTACTCCCAATGTACTTGTGAAGCCCCTGATTCGTAAAGAAGATTGGGGTTTCCCATTTTGCTGGATTTTGTAAAAATATCAAAAAGGCCACA
The DNA here is from genome assembly GCA_009830355.1 of Cherax destructor. NCBI lineage: Eukaryota > Metazoa > Arthropoda > Malacostraca > Decapoda > Parastacidae > Cherax > Cherax destructor. Next base: position 21,244 of record WNWK01032691.1, read on the forward strand.
TATTACGGGGTTCCCAAATCACCTCAAAAGGCCTTTTATTCATTCCTTCCCTAATCCCCCAAGGTTCATTTCCCTGAAATCTCCTTATTCTCCCTACTCCCCCCCTCCCTTCCTCCCTACCTACCTCCCCGCTTCCCTTCCTCTCCCACCCCCCCCCCACCCCTCCCTGCTTCCCTGTCCCTAACTACCCCCCTTCCCTCCCCCCATTTCCTCCTCCTGCTTATTCCCTCTCTCCCTCATCTTCCAGACTTACCAATCCCGCCCCTCTCTCTCTCTCTCTCTCTCTCTCTCTGTTTTTCTCTCTCTCTCTCTAAGTAGGTACAAAATAAGTTAGTAAGTTTTAAAACACAGGTACAATAATTACAATTATCATACATAGTATAAAAACCGCTCAGCTCACTCAGGTAAGCTGTAAGGGTAAATTTGGGCCTAGAAATGAGAGAATACATCTATGTGGTAAGTGTG
>WNWK01032692.1:0-21708 GCA_009830355.1 Cherax destructor
AAATTGACTGAAGACGTTTCACACATCAACATCCAATGCTTCGAACGGCACGTTTCGAATCCGTATATAAGTGTAGTACCGGGACACATCTCGAAGCCGTACTCTAATCCCGTGTTGACGATAATCCTTCTCCTGATACGTTTCAACCACTCGCTCATATGCGCTGGCCACTGCAAACTTGACAAAATCCTTGACGAACCGTTGAGAGATATTCCAAATAATTCTTCAATGGATATCCCTAAAGAATCCCTCAAAACAGCTGGGAGGAGAACATCTGCGTTGCTTGGGTAAATCGCGCCCTGCAACACTTCAATACAGACAGTATTGACACGTCGTCTGTAGCTCCACCATGTTGATGAAAACTACCAGTTCTCAACTCCAACGGTAGGGACCAAAAACAAGCACACCCGCACTCCGCAAAGGCTGGGCAGCGAATGAACGTCAACAGAGGTGGTACAAGTCAGTGAGAGGTCACCAGGGGTGACATAGGTCAGAGGAACTTCTCAAAATGGAACAATAACATAACCATCATCAGAGCAATAAACTTTAAGAACAATAGAAAATATAACACCAAAATTTTAGTGGTTTGTTGAATTCTGATGAAGAGATTAGTAATTTAAGGCAGATGATGATAATGATAAATATAATGATGATGATGTCAGGTATTGTGGCCACTGATTCTTATCTTTTATCAGGTGTTGTGTTCAGTGGAACAAATATTTATTGACAGGCACGGAAGTGGATTTTTTTTTATATGTCACTAAAGAATAAGTCACAATACCGCGGCTGGAACAATACACAAGTAACCTGCGCTTAAGAGAGACGAGAAAATAATGACAACGTTTCGGTCCGACTTCGACCATTGATAATCAACATTACCTCTTTTTCCCCCGCCTCCCCCTCTTCTTCCCCCGCCTCCCCCTCTTCTTCCCCCGCCTCCCCCTCTTCTTCCCCCGCCTCCCTCTTTTCCCCGCCTCCCTCCTACCCCTCCTCCCCTCTTCTTCCCCGCCTCCCCTCTTCTTCCCCGCCTCCCCCTCTTTTTCCCCGCCCCCCCTCCTCCCCCTCTTCTTCCCCGCCTCCCCTCTCGTATGCTCTGCTCTGACTTTCTTTCCTTCTCACTTCAAAACGTATCAAATGGTTAAGGTCGAACCTAAGCGTGTGGGTTATTTGTGTAATGTGTTACTAACCTATTTCTGTGAGTCTAGCTGTTGATATTTTTTTTTAGTGGGAATTATACAGTAGCATCTTGTCTCTTTCCATTGGTTATATTGAGGAAACGTATAAACTGTCATAACTTTAAATCAAATTTGCTTTTTGACATGCATTTTAGGGATATTTTTTTTTTTAGCAAAATTTTTCTTTTGCATTTAATCAATATCATTTTCCTTTCGAATTAGCAATCAGTTTTATATATATTTTTTTCCAGTTCATAGTGTGATTGTAGTTTTTCCATGTGATGGAACAGTGTCACAATTTTTGCAATGGGATTTTGTAAAGCTCTGGTGTTTCAAGCATTAATAGTTTTCCATGATTTTGGATAGGCTGTTTCCTAATTTGTTAGGGTAGTGGTAATATGCTGTCTCTGACTTTCTTGTGTTGTTTGTCTGCTCTTGATGGAAAGGTATTACTCAAAACGTATCAAATAATTTTTTTATTGGGTTTGTGTAAAAATTTTGGTTAGTTTTCTTCAGTCCTTCTAAGATTAACTATTCTTTTAACCTCGACTCTTTCAGTTGACTCTTATTTGTTTCTCTATTTTCAAACGTGTTCACTGTGGTGGAAATTCTCGAGGCTCATAAAAATATTAACAGAGTGATTTTTTTTTAAACTAAGTATATAGTCATTGAAGTAATGTAGTTCGTTTGCCCTGTGAGTTGATTTCCTGTATAATTTGAATTTCAATTATTGATTATTCAGGAAACGGATGTTTATTAACCTCTCACTCATCTATAACGAGACTCTCCATTGTCGCAGGAAGAGAGCAATATGGTCAAACCTTTTCTGAAGTGCCCTGAGAATCTGCGTCCCGTGTGAACTCGTCAGGAAAGAGAAACCATTTATATATTTTTCAATGAATTGGGATACACAGAATGGTAACCATTGGCATGAGGAAAAACTCATCATAATTTGTACACCAACTCAACTCATAAAAGAAAAATAATTTGAGACGATGTTAATAATTCTTTTATTAAATACGGTACCAGTCATTAATGCTATCACAGATGTCTAATACCCTTCCTACTGCAGATGTCAGTAACACACCCGTCCTTCTACAGATGTCACTAACACACCCTTCTTCCTTCAGGTGTCACTAACACACCCTTCTTCCTACAGGTGTCACTAACACACCCTTCCTCCTGAAGATATTACTAACACTCCCTCTTCCTAGAAATGCTAGTAACACTTCCTTCATCCCGCCACAGATGCTACTAACACACATTCCTCCTACAGATGTCTGAGGGTTACAGCGGGTCAGACCTGCAGGTGGTGTGCCGGGAGGCTGCTATGGGCTGCCTGAGGAAGGTATTCAATGTCTTGGAGGATCACTCAGGTAAGATACATCCCAGGGGTAACTCAACCTCATTTTTCAATGTTCACTTTCTTACAAGACTGGTTAGTTTATTAAGCTTAAAACCTATTGATTACATCAAAGGTCACTAGAGCTGCAAATCACTTGTACCTGACACGTCAAATATACTTCAACCCTTCGGACCAGAACTAAAGCAAATTCTAGGTTGATACTAACGGAAATATATTCCCGTCTAAGTGTAAGCTGCAGCTGCACGTCTTAGAGATATTTCTTAGAATAAATGCAAACTGAGGTCCCAAGCGTTATTTTTTTCCTTCCAGTAACTAGAAAATATTATTTTCTTTATTGAATTAGATTAAATTAAGTTGGGCTAAAATTACATAAACCTATAAAAAATATCAAATCACAGAACGGATAGCTCGAACCCTTGGCAAGCCAGTCCTAAACTAGCATACCAGAGTACTATCTCTAAAACAAATATATTTAATCGCAAATAAGCGCTTGAAAATAGTAACTGAGCAACACCAAGAAACGTTCAAATCTGCATGAATATCACCGGAAGTGCGAGGATGGGTTACCAGGTGAGGTGTGCGAGAGGCAGCACAAGCGAGGTGTGAATCTCTTTATTAAATTACCTCTTTGACATCTGTATTGTCAGTGTCTAGGATCTTTCCTTAATTCATGGTATAACTTAACAAATCTTTGAGGACAATTGTGTTGCAGAGGTGTGAGCAGAACTTTGTTCAGTGGTTGCTCTGCATATTGTGATATCACATGTTTACTGTGATCTTCAACTCTTTGGTACACTTTCTTTCACTTTTTTACTCAGTTAATAGGTTAAGTTTGATACTGAATGTATAAATCTTCGTATGGTTCCACCCATCATCGAGTGTCTGCCTCCATCTTAGAGAATCTGTCTCCGACTCTCTACTCTCTGCGTCTACCATTATGAACTAGTTACTTGAGCTGCTAAGTTCGCTTTAATTTAGAATTACATCAAAATATATTAACACTGAAGCAAGAAAGCGGCTAGTCTTCATCCACTGCTTCTGTATTAGCATATTTTGTCTTTTGTTAAAAGGAGACACACGAGCATTTCTGTATTCTCAGCTAGATAACAACAGCTAGAGACAGAAATAAAACAAATGTAGCGGATAATTAATCTTGACTACGGTTGATAGCCATTTTTTCCTTTATCTCCTTTAACAGTGGAGGACTCTGAGCTGCCAGAGTTGACATTGGACGCCATCAACATGCGCGATGTGGAGGCGGCTCTGCAGAAGACCAAGCCAGCGCAAAGCAACAATGAGCAGTATCTCACCTGGCACTCTAAGTTTGGTTCTGCCTGAGTTTCTTTAAGACGAAATCCGGCCCCTGCTTCTTTGTGTCATGGTGAGCAAGTATTGATATGATTAGTCTGATATATATGTCAGCCCAGAGGCCGGAGGATTCCCATAGAATCTCCAAATAATGAAGGGCTTGACACGATATGATGGTAAAATCTCTTAAGATTTATAATAAAATCTTTAAAAAGGTGATAAAATATGTGATCAGATGATTAGGGTGCTAAAATATGTTAAGCTGATTTTACGGGAAGGTGAATAGTTGTAAAGGTTTGTTAAACAGGTGTATGACAGATGCCGAGGTGTTAAAGAAAGTACTGAGGCGTGTTAATCAGGCGGCAATGGTGATGTAGTTCGAATCAACAAATAGTAACTAACTTTTCGAAATTTGTTAGAAAATTATATAATTCATAAGTAATTTGCAAAAGATTAAGAATTCATTAATGTATCAGGGTACACATCCCTTATATTGTCATTCACGTAATTCTTTTCTGTTTTTCCAGAGAGTCTGCAACATAAAGACAAGTCTAGTTCACTGCCACATATCTGCAGAAGACTAAGACAAACAAATATCGTTTAGGATCGAGCGATGGAATATTGAAAGAAGTGGTACTCAGTTCTGGAAACATTTTCCTTCCAAAAAAATAAATTGGGCTTCTGTTCTTGTAATACCTTAGGAAATATGGAAACGCTGTATGTTTTTAATCTCCAGAAACTGTTGGTATTCTTAGCCCCGAAACCTCCATAGACTAGACATTCCCAGCCATTTATCCTCCAGAGATTGGAGGAATTCCCTATCCTGAAACTTTTAAAAGTGAAAGAGGAATTTCCATCCCTAGAACTACAAAGACTGGAGGCCTTCCCGACCCTTGAATCTCTATGGACTGGTCGCATCTACAGTTTTGGTACCTTCAGAGACTAGAAATATTCCCAGCTTTTAAAACTTACAGATACTGGAAGTATTCGCAGTCCTGAAACGTCCAGAGACAGGAGACGTTCCCAATTCTAGAATCTCCAGAGATTAGGGATAGTTCCATCTTGAAGCTACCGGAACTAAACATTTCCATCTCTGGAACATCCAGAGAATAAGAGATTTCACATCCTGAAACCACCAGAGATTTTTGGCATCCAGGGTACTATAAACACCTGAGAGATCCTGGATGTGCTTCCAATTGTGGAAATACTTTATAACAAGCTATTAAGATTCGAAAGTCTGAGAAAAGTGGGCCAACTGCCTCCATTTTAAGTTTAGAATGTCGATGTGTGTATCAACCGACATCTGTGTTTTCTCTTTTTATATACAGGACTAATGCAAAAATGTGTTTATAGTTTCAGAGCCTTGAGCATTCACTTCATGGGGTGCTGACGATGACATTTTATTCATTTGGTACTGACTGACATTATATCATTAGTGTGATACTAAGGAAATCATGGTTACTGTGGCACTGACAGTGGCATTGAGATTGATAATATAGTCATGCTGGGTTGTCAGTGACATTTTGATATCTGTCTGGTGTTGAAAATGATCTTCAGACCTCGCGAAGACGTGAATGTTTTGTCCAATTTTTGTCCCATACAATGATAACGTAACCGACAGAGAAACTACCTATTAAAATGTATAAATGAACACCTTGACAGTAATGTCACGGTGACGTATGCTCGTCTGATTCAGGAAATCAGCGAGTTCCACGTCATTTGTCAGCTGATCTCCCTCTCAGTGAGCCTATATATAATACTGTGAATTTGAATAAGCTTGAGAGATTCTGGTTACAGAGTGGTACTCTCAGAGAGGTTAAAAAAACTTGTCGTTTTTTCAATGTCATTTTTTATACTGAGTAGTGACGAATGGAGGTGTTTAAATGTCTGGTTTGTAAGTGTGAACGTCTTCGTGTGTCTGTAGGTCTGAATGTCTTGTCCGTATGTGTGAATGTATTTGTGTATTAAAATTTGTATATATGTTTGAATATCTTGTGTGTATTTCCAAATGCCTTCTGTGATGCCTGAATGTCTTCTGTGAATGTCTAAATGTCATATGTGTATATTTGAATATCTTCCGTGTATATCTGAATGTTTTCTGTGTATGTCTGAATATCTTATGTATATATCTGAATATTTTCTGTGTATGTCTGAATATCTTGTGTATCTCTGAATGTCATGTATGAATGCCTTATGTGTGCATGTGATTGCTTTGTGTGTATGTTTGTATGCTTTGTAAACACGTGTGAAGGCCTTATGTGTATATATGAATGCCTTCTGTGTTTTATTGCTTGGGAAACCTAACTCTTCGTAACGGCTTCATTGTCGAAGAAATTTATGGTTTAGATATAAGATACATGTTAGGGCGGCTGAACGATTTTACATCAACTTCTTTATTTGTTGACCGATTGCGCTCATTCTTGGTGTACTATTAGAAGCTTATATCGACCATTCTGTGACGAAGTTTCAATAAAATCGGCCAAAAAAACAAATGAACCACGCAAGATTTACTAAAAATTACTAAAAAATATACTTAGGAGTGAGCTCCTCCGAAGTGGTACTTGGAAAAGTGGTTTTGACAATTTCTGCTGATAGAACACTTCTAAGTCCATCGTTTCTAATGTACTAATTCTGTAATAAAGCTTATCTTCATTCTAAAAAAAATACAGTTTGTAGGTTGCTTGACATTTAGCAAGATATCGGACTTTTACCCCCACACAAATCTGAAAATATTTGGGATACTTCAAAAAGGTACATTACATCTGGTAAAGCAATCATTCTTTTATGTTTGTTGTGAAAATCACGTCAATTCGTTCATTATTAATGATGGTCCTTGACTAAATAGGTAAATAACTTACTTCCGAGATAATGGCCGAAACGTGCGGCCGCCCAAGTACTCGGAGAAATTGTTTTTTTTCCAAAAATACTTGTTTTTTCCACTGTTTGCATCATCTATGAGTGTCTATTACAGTTTACCATCGGCTAGATCCGTTTTCTCTCATAATAGTGATGTGAGAATGGGAAAATAACCCTTATGGTCGGTGGCGACCCTTCCACTACCTGGCCATAGACCGTCATATTATCCCACATAATATTTATTCTGGTGTGCTTTTTATGTTTCTATGCTATTAATATGTCGCCTTATGTCATAATAGATCAATTGTAATAAGTAAATAAACATTATTATTGATATTAGCGTAAGAATAGAGCAATTTGTTGGCTGCTGTGTCTTGGCCGGCACAACGTAATTTATGCCTTGTCAGCACTTCTTCCCAGAGACTGTTTCTGATTGGTTCTCAGACTATATTAGCCCCTCCCACTCTTCTATGATCTCAAATGATGAATTTTTATTATATTAGAAAGAAAAATATAAGAAATTGATAGAGAAAAGAAGGAAAAAAAAAAAATTTTTGCCAAGTCAGCGCGCATTCTATGACAGGCGCAGTCACCATACATGTTATAAATTACTATAATTCCTTGTAGAAACATCTTATAATGATGAGAATTATACCAGGGTGTTGCCAGAAAGATCAGCTATTTTTCGGTAAGAAAAACTCAATTTTCGTAAGACTCTCTGACCGCGGGTTCGAACCCCACCCGTGGTATGGTTTGTTGATATTGTGTTCTCTAATAGTGCCTACTGCGCTTCGTAAATTCTCGGTTTTCTACTTTCTCCTGAAAGTCTATTCCTAAGTTTTCGCTTGCATTCTTGTTTACTTGCGTGAAAATTCTATACGTTGCAAATGCTTCACAAAATACCCATTTGTAGTGTTCTTCTAGTCAAGATAATCTAATCAAGAGCCAATCCCTAAGAATAAATATTCATAAATAGTAAAATAATGAGTTTTGGGCGAGAAGCATCTGCAATCATTTATTGTGAAGGAAATTTTAGGAAAAAAAAAACACATCGACTTCCAACGTAATTTTTTAAAAATGATTTTGAAGCCGCTTGTAAACAAAACTCTATAGAAATACAGCTAATTTGTTTTAGTACTATATAGAGTAAATGTTCTGCCCCTTTTCTTCAAGAAAAAAATTAAGAAGTTTACTGGTGCTTATTGGTGCTGGAGGGAGTGTGAGGGTGAGTGTGGTGAACACTGTCATGCTCTGAGGTGATGCATTATTATAATGCTAGTGTTCATGATAAGTGATGATGATAATGATTATAGGTCGAACATGCTGTGTGTGTGTGTGTGTGTGTGTGTGTGTGTGTGTGTGTGTGTGTGTGTGTGTGTGTATACACAGTTGAATTTACAGAGTATAATCTTAGCTTCTGGCCCCGCCTCCTTAACTACAGTATATTCGCCAACATTGTTGGCGAATATACTAATTCCTTCAAACTGTGTACGGTGTCTACCTCCACCACTTTCTTATCTAGCCCACTACTTATTTGCCAGCATAGTTTGAACAGCTATGACGCTGCTCCCGCTGTGAGGCTGGGTCGCAGGGCGTACCCAAGCCAGTCAGTCACGTATCCTCAGGCAGTCAGGACATCACTGAAAGGTCCGTGGCATCACGGCTAGCGTATTTGAAATATACTTACATATTCACCACCCAAAGGTCGCTTCAATTAACTTTTTCTAAAATACCTGCGGGTTTTGTTTCAGCTTCCATATATACCTCCCTCCCCCTGTGCTTCGTATTTCAATCAGCTCTTAACTTTCCAGTTACTGTTTTAAACCTCCAATAGCAAAAGACTGGCACCTAACACTGTTTCTCTAGTAATAACTACATCTTTTAATACTGGTATCTTAGAAAGGGCAGACCCAATAGAAAGACAAATACCTACACCTCTTTTCCATACTTATTGGACTAATCTCTTTGGTAAACCTATAGACCTCGAGTTTCCGATTATACTTGAGCAGGTGTGGGCTCCGTGCTGGTGCAGCGTACTCTATAATACACCCGATCTATGTCGTGTACAGTATTTTATAAAAATTCTTTTCCCCCTTTTAGTGATATTTGTAGTTACTCTCTCAAGCTGTACTCCGTCGATGGTCATCTCTCTCACTCCTCAGTTTACATGACCTTGCACCAGTTTGATCTGAACTCCAGTTCGGATCTGAATACTACAACTGCAACTTGTACAAGTCTTCCTGTAGCTTGTCTTTTCCTTCTTCTGATCTTTATATTCTTAGCTATACATCATCGACAATGATAAGAAAGGCTTAATCACCTCTGGAATGTAATCTCCGTATATTAAAAATAGTAACGGTCCTGGTATTGATCCATGGGGGATCCGACTCGTTAGCCCTTAACATCATCTATTTTTCGTTTGCTTGGTATTTGTTAATCCAGTGTAGTACTTCAGGTTATGAATCAATCTCTGGTGGGGTACAGTGTTAAATGCTTTTTTGCAGTCCAAGAACATGCGGTCGACTCTATTCTTGTTTTGTTTTTTTCAAGGCTTGATCTCTGTTATTCTGTCATAGAACTCCATAGAGCTCACGAAGAAGCATTTACCTTCCCTAAATTCATGATGATTTTCGGTAACGAAGAGTTTACTCACGTTACTCGAGTTATACTCACCAGGTTGTGCTTGCGGGGAGCAAGTCCCAACTCGTGACCTCGCCTCCTACACCATAATCGCCGGTGTTATTTGTTCCTGGCCTCTTGAGCCCTATTATACCTTCTTTTGAAACTGTGTATTGAATTTCTCCTCTGCGTATGTGTGAGGTGTGTATGTGTGTGTGTGTACCAGCTGGGAGTGTTCATATTAAGCCACAAACAACATCTGTCAGGCACCTCGTGCTGTTTTGTACGTCCAAACATTCCAAATAAAAAAAAATGATATTTTTGCTGTTTGTATCAGTAACCCTTGATAGTACGGCGATGCAAAATACATGTGCCGACGTATTCACTCTCTCTTTCTCTCTCTCTCTCTCTCTCTCTCTCTCTCTCTCTCTCTCTCTCTCTCTCTCTCCCCTAGTGAAAATATACCGTAGGAAGCCTGATCATGAATTGGATAGTGTGGTAGGGAAGAGGTTGGTGTTTGGATTAGTTTAAGGTCTTGTTTACAGTGATGGTAACAGTCTGGCACATGTTTACGTTGGACTGTTTACACCTGGGGTGAAGGAGCACCTTGGGCCACCCTTCATGGCTCTACCTGCTTCTGATAGTGCCTCTCTATCTGCTTATATGACTGGGTGTTTACCTGCTCACCTACTTGGCAGACTACCTATTTGAATGCCTGTCTGCTTTCCCGCTTGGCTGCCTACTTGCTTGACTGCCTACTTGCTTGGCTGCCTACCTGCTTATCGTTATGCCTATTTGATATGCATACCTTCTGACATGCATACCTGCCTGCCAAATGCTATCCAAATGAGTGGCTGTCCACCTGACTGGTTATCCATCTGAGTAACTGTCCACCTGATTGTCCACCAGACTGCCTGCTTGATGCACACCATAATTATCGGTTCAAAGATAATTAAAATATATCCTTACGTCCTCCGATGACACAAAGATCAATGACAGGATCACAACAGATATAACTCCTTCCGTGGAAAATAATCTACTCGAATCCAGTAAACCGTATGACTGACATCTGTATTTCTGTGTAAAGTCACTTAAGATTGTGGAATAAGGAATGTCCGGAACAGCAAACTCTGAGTCCTGTGCTGCATTCCCTAATGTTCTGTGATTCATTCCTTCATTTCGACTTTCAATGTACTGAACAGGTTAGTTAAGTTAAACTCAGATGTTTCTACAGTATGTCTAATGCTGCATAAACAAAGGTCCATGACTTCAAACACGTTAAATCATCTAGAAAGTACAATAACCAATACCTAAAAGGCATATTACTAGTTTGAATATGATACTACCTTGAAACCTCGTTATCAATTCAAGTTCTTTGGGAAGCATTAAGCCTGTATGGGCCATACAAAGCCTGGTGGGGAAACACAGCTAATCAGGATGAATTCAAGGGAAGGGGTATCTCAAATTCCCTGGATCAAGATCCTTCTACTCATTATCACCGCGATCAACGCTAAATTACGACTTCCTCCCCCACCTCTTCTCTCCCAACAAGGCTTGTAAACATTGGCTTTCAGGTGAGTTTAGGGGCAGGTAAGGTTAAACACAAGATGCCCAAATCTAAAACCAGATTGTGCTTAATTTTCCCACGTATAAACATTCGCTCTTGTGAAATTATAAAACTTTCTTCAGCTCATAGAATTTTTAAAGACAGTTTCCCTTCAAGTACCGTCTGGTTTATTTCACGATTCGTCTTTCTTAAAGCTTCGGTCGAGCGAACCTTTGGGCGTTAAGGAGGAGCGAGGTTTTCTCTGCCCCGTTCACTGGTGTTAACTAGTTCACAAATAACCCGCACATAGAAGAGAGGAGCTTACGACGAGGTTTCGGTCCGACTTGGACCATTTACAAAGTCACACTGACAAAAAGGAGAGAAGGAGGAAGTACTATATGTAGGCCAGGAGACAGGGAGAGGACAAGAGAGATAGGAAAGGAGGAAGAGAGGTAGTAGTAGTAGTAGTAATAGTGGAGTCAGTCAAATACTAAGAAAGGGGAGCACTGCAAGGGAGCTAGGGGCCCACAGAGGGTAGAACCAAGAGCACAGAGGGGGCAAAATAATAAAGGACAAATACGCGAGGCAGAAGAAAGAAAACCCAAATGAGAAAGAGGAAAGAGGAAAGGGAGAAAGGGAAAAAAGAATCAGGTTAAGTCACGGGTGTTCTGAAGTTTGGAGCATTTTACAATGTAATGTGAAAGGAAGGCATCTACAGAGACAAAGCCACGACTAAGATTCATACAAGGAAAGTTGTGTATAAGGGAGGATTCAACCAGACGGTGACTGTGAAAGTTAGAAGTAGGGTAGACAGTTTTAGCAGAAGACCAGTCAATAGGATGACTGTGATCTCTGACATGACAGAAAAGAGCATTGTTTGTGTCGCCAAGCCTTACGCTACTTTTGTGCTCTCTGAGTCTGTCAGAAAGAGAACGGACAGTTTCTCCAAAGTACTGAAGAGGACAGGAGGAACAGGAAATAGAGTAGACACCAGGAACATCTGTAGAGGGATGAGAGGTATGAACTAGATTAGTGCGAAGAGTGTTAGTCTGGCGAAAAGTAAGTTTGATGTCTAAGGAACGGACAGAGTTGTTGAGATTAGAAAGACCGGAAATGTAGGGAAGGCAGAGGACAGGAGAGTTCCCAGGAGTAGAGAGTTTGGGAGAGAAGAAAGTCCGTTAAGCACATGAGAAGGCAGAGTCTATAAAATGGGAAGGGTAGTCAAGACGGGAAAATGAATTATGAAGAGTGGAAATTTCTACTTCAAGGAACTGAGGATCACAAATGAGGAGAGCACGGAGAAAGAGGGAGATAAGAACACACCCTTGCAACCACAATTAGGTGAGTACAATTAGGATAGCAGGTACACACACACACACACACACACACACACACACACTCACACACGCATATGCAACAGGCCCAGTGTATAATCGACATGTGCCTAGGACAAAATGGTAACTAACAAACACACACACACACACACAGACCTGTGTCACTGACGTGTATAGTATGCAAAGTCATGGAGATCATCAGGAGGAGAGTGGTGGAGCACCTAGAAAGACACAAGCTTATAAACGACAACCAGCACGGTTTCAGGGAAGGAAAATCCTGTGTCACAAACCTAATGGAGTTTTATGACAAGGTAACAGAAATAAGACACGAAAGAGAGGGGGTGGATAGACTGCATTTTCTTGGACTGCAAGAAGGCGTTCGACACAGTTCCTCACAAGAGGTTAATGCAAAAGCTAGAGGATCAGGCACGCGTAACAGGAAAGGCACTGCAATGGATCAGAGAATATCTGACAGGGAGGCAACAACGAGTCATGGTACGTGACGAGGTGTCAGAGTGGGCACCTGTGACGAGTGGGGTTCCACAAGGGTCAGTCCTAGGACCTGTACTGTTTTTGGTATATGTGAATGACATAACGGAAGGGATAGACTCAGAAGTGTCCCTGTTTGCAGATGATGTGAAGTTAATGAGAAGAATTAAATCAGTTGAGGATCAGGTAGGACTACAAAGAGACCTAGACAGGTTACAAGCCTGCTACAGTAAATGACTCCTTGAATTTAACCCTGCCAAATGTAAAGCCATGAAGATCGGGGAAGGGCAAAGAAGACCGCAGACAGAGTATAATCTAGGTGGCCAAAGACTGCAAACCTCACTCAAGGAGAAAGATCTTGGGGTGAGTATAATACCGAGCACATGTCCTGAGGCACACATCAATCAGATAACTGCTGCAGCATACGGGCGGCTGGCAAACCTAAGAATAGCGTTCCAATACCTCACTAAGGAATCGTTCAAGACTCTGTACACCATATACGTCAGGCCCATACTGGAGTATGCAGCACCAGTTTGGAACCCACACCTCGTCAAGCACGTCAAGAAATTAGAGAAAGTGCAAAGGTTTGCAACAAGACTAGTATCAGAGCTAAGGGGATTGTCCTACGAAGAAAGGTTAAGATAAATCGGCCTGACGACACTAGAGGACAGGAGGGTTAGGAGAGACATGATAACGACATATAAAATACTGCGAGGAATAGATAAGGTGGACAGAGACAAGATGTTCCAGAGAGGGGACACAGAAACAAGGGGTCACAGTTGGAAGTTGAAGACTTCTATGAGTCAAAGGGATGTTAGGAAGTATTTCTTCAGTCATAGAGTTGTCAGGAAGTGGAATAGCCTAGAAAGTTATGTAGTGGAGGCAGAAACCATACATAGTTTTAAGACGAGGTTTGATAAAGCTCATAGAGCAGGGAGAGAGATGACCTAGTAGCAATCAGTGAAGAGGCAGGGCCAGGAGCTATGAATCGACCCCTGCAACCACAAATAGGTGAGTACAGTGAATAGGGTATATTATATATCGACAAGAAACGAAAGTGGATATACGTGAGGATGAAGCTAGAGGAGCTTAGCATGAAAATGGAGGAGAGGATAGCTGCAGAAAGCAGGAAGTGGGAGAAGCAAGTCACAACAGCAGAGGCTAAGATTCAGAGATTAGAAGAGGAACTGAAAAATTTGAAACAGCCTAAAGAACTAAAAAGCAATGTGGACATGGTATCAGAAACTGCTACCCCAGTCACAAATAAGGGGACTGTAGAGAACGGAATGAAACTGTATGCAGAGGCCCTATCAGACCGTTGTGGAGCCCATGAAAAAGAGAGGATCACATCAGGAACAATCGAGGGGAGTGTAGAAAAAGGGAGAGCTAAGTTATACGTAGAAGCCCTAACAGACCACAGCAGTGCACAGGGAAAGTTAAGAAGGGAAAACGACTGGGCCAAGGGATAACAGACAGTGAAGAGATTGAAGAAAGGAAAGCTGCAATGGAGGGCAACTAAATCGAATCAGGGTTACATAGGAATAGGCAGTGGGAGAATGAAAGAGAGAGATCAGTCTTTGTTTATGGGCTCCAGGAAGCTGAAGGGGAAACTTACGAAGCAAGAAGACAAGGGGAGAAAAAAACAATTGAAAACATCTCCTGAGGCACACATCAATCAGATAACTGCTGCAGCATACGGGCGGCTGGCAAACCTAAGAATAGCGTTCCAATACCTCACTAAGGAATCGTTCAAGACTCTGTACACCATATACGTCAGGCCCATACTGGAGTATTCAGCACCAGTTTGGAACCCACACCTCGTCAAGCACGTCAAGAAATTAGAGAAAGTGCAAAGGTTTGCAACAAGACTACTCCCAGAGCTAAGGGGATTGTCCTACGAAGAAAGGTTAAGGAAAATCGACCTGACGAAACTAGAGGACAGGAGGGTTAGGGAAGACATGATAACGACATATAAAATACTGCGAGGAATAGATAATGTGGACAGAGACAAGATGTTCCAGAGAGGGGACACAGAAACAAGGGGTCACAATTGGAAGTTGAAGACTCCTATGAGTCAAAGGGATGTTAGGAAGTATTTCTTCAGTCACAGAGTTGTCAGGAAGTGGAATAGCCTAGAAAGTGACGTAGTGGAGGCAGGAACCATACATAGTTTTAAGACAAGGTTTGATAAAGCTCATGGAGCAGGGAGAGAGAGGACCTAGTAGCAGTCAGTGAAGAGGCGGGACCAGGAGCTATGAATCGACCCCTGCAATCACAAATAGGTGAGCACAAATAGGTGAGTACTCACACACACAGACGGCGTGACCATGAGTCGAGTCTCGACCCCTGCAACCACAAACAGGTGAGTACAAATTGGTGAGTACAGACGCACTCCACAGTCAAAAATATCGGAATGGAAATAACTGAGCTCTTTCCTGTGTTGACAATAGCTATGTTATTTCTTTAGTGTTTTACTTTTTTTTCAAATATAACACTGTCGTCCTACTGTCAAGCGAGATTCACCGACCTTTAAAAAATCAGTTACGCCAATGGTCATACTGAAAGTCAAGAACGGAACGCAGTAAAGAGATTTTTATATTATTATTATTTTCCGTGAAGCGCTAAATACGTGTGGGTCATTCAGACGAATGCGCTAATATTGCAACCAGCCAAGCTATGGGAATCATATGTCTACAGGAGCAGCTCATTTTCTTAATAACATCAGTATTTCACTGCTACTAAGACAGTTAAATTCATTATTGTTTAACGAGTCTTAAACAGTCATTATCGGACGCTGATCTTTATAGCGCCCAACGTTTTCTGGTCGATCGTCTCTACTTTTCATAGTCTTTAATCTTTCATTTTTACTTACTGGCGAGGCGGTATGTTATAATTAGTTAATTTTTATTAATGAAGGACAATCTAACATAATATACATAACGAAAATGGAGAAATTTGCTGCAAAATAGTATGTGAAAAGTCCACATGGAAATTAAAAGGACAGTCAGGAGAGTACTGTAAGTCCCTGTGTTGACATCCACTGATGTAACTGGTAATCCACATCTCTGGCAGGATCAAGAGCCAGCCTTCGCTGGAGCAGTTGTTTGCTCGTGTAATTCCCACCACACACCAATGTAAACACCTGTGCTAATGAAGGGAGGGAATAGGGACCTTAGAAAAGTACGTAAATATGATTTTGAACAAATGGTTAAGAATGCCGACAAGTTGATAAATGAGACATTTGTGTAATATCTGGGGTATTTTTATTCTGGAAACATCTCGGCAGCCAGTGGCTTCTTTAGTCCATGGAGAGAACGGAGGAAGATGTTAAGTTTGAGGTAATCAGTCTCTCAGTCTTGAGTCGATGTGTTCAGTCCATCTTGATGAAAGTGCAGCGTATTCGCAGAGATGGGAACTTATATACTGCAAATGGATGAGGTGAAGCAGTGGTAGATGGCATCACCAGTGGAGGGAGGAGGGAATAGAAACTGAGAAAAAATTGTCATAGAGTCCAGGATAAAGTTGCTAATATAATTGTCTATGTCTTAGACCATTTTTTTTTTACTTTAAATAACTAAAATAACAAGAATATTACTGAAAATATGAAAATATATGTAGGAAAATACTTGTTAATTATCATTGTTTTCATTTTTCTTTATTGCTGTATAAAATTATTGTACCGTATTTTCCATGGAAAATTGTTGTCTTTTTTTGTATGTTAATACGTCACTTAATATTATAGCAATCCGGGGTTTACCCCACCAACGGTTGGGTTTAGTCCTGACTCTTTCTCTTCGACTACAGTTCTTCCTCTCACCGGCTATTCTTCGTCTGTCCCCACTTTCCCTCGCCCCTAGTGGGTCCTTACCTGTGAGTCCCTGAACTGAACACTTAATATTTCACCGAGGGATGTATATTTCGGCATATACACACACACTCTAGGAATTAATGTATCCTTCACTGCTAGAGACATACAAACCTAATTACCCTCGTGTTGTCGAAAGGCTTGAATCCTAATGATCCAACTTAATACTGTATTATTAGTCGAGTTCTGAATCTGACATTAAGATCATTACGACACTTAAAAGTCTATTTCACCAGCTAAAGACATGTGTTCAAAGAAAGATTGATACGATAGCCTTGAACTGACATTATTCTTGTGAGTACAAAAAACACACACACACACACACAACACAAGTTGTAAGGAAACGTTTATTAACTGATGTTTCGCTTGGATGAAAGGGTTAGAAACTAAGTTTGGAGGCCAAGCTTGAGCACTAAAACTAGATACTAAGCTTGGACCAAGTTTAGAAATTACGCTTTGACGCCAAGCTTGATCATAGCATAGTATCCTAGCGAATCTTCAACAGTTAATACAAATTTCTATACTGTTTCGGTCTCTTATTTTCATTATTTCGGTATTTTACTACACCAGTGCCAGTCATTATTCTTAACTGTACTTATCAAAAAGTATTTAAATAAAAAACTATTAGTGAAACAAAGTGGCTTACAAGCGAAGGCCCCGGGTTTCTTTTCACCTAGCAGTAAATAGGGAGGACATCAGCTTCTAGCCAAGAAGGGAGGACAGGTCCACTTCCCTGGATCAGAGTCTCTCACCGGCATCAAGGCACACTTTCCCCCTTGATGGGGAATAAAGGGCACCTACAATAAGTAGAATATACATTTAAGGACCATGGATCAATGCTTTGCTTAAAATAGCGTTGCACACTGTAGTATAGTGCAAGACAACACGCAACCTTGCAGCGTTTAACTACTCTTAGCTAGAACTTCATACGTTATATATGTTGCTCTGTAGGCTGAGACGTACTGTAGGCCTCCAACATTGATCCTGGATCTGCCTATTCCCACACGCACTCTCTTTCCATCCTGACATAGTGGAAAATTCGGCAATGTGCGCTTGGGAGACTGCTGTTCCTTGAGCACACTCAAGTGACAATGAACCCAGCGTTATTTCCATTGATTTAAATAGCGAGAATATTTTCTTTGGTTTAGAGAGAGAGAGAATATGTTTTCTCTGATATATAAAACGGAGAATATTTTCTCCAGTTTAACTTACAAGGTTATTTCACGTTTCGTTGGTATTTCAACACTTTAGCTTCAATAAGACCGAAATAGAGACGAAAATCGTGGAGCTCCTTCCTTTATATTCCCGTGGGACGAAGTTAACGGGGAAATAAAGGAACCGTAGGAAAAAGCGAGGCAGTGTTGATGTGCTCACCCATCCAGTTACTTGCCAGAAGCAACGGAATTAACCGACATATATTGTTATCACGTATCAGAAAGTCGAAGATTGCAAAGAATGAACCAGAGTATATCTCGGATAATGCATGTCCCCTTCTCTGTTGATGTGCACACGCCTGTAACCAGTACATCCATGACACGCACACCGATACGTCCATGGAACATACTCTAGTACTTAGCCTGTCCTTGGCACATACAAAGACGTGCGTGTCACGCCAAGAAATTCGTTCCGGATGTACTTTGAATACCTCTAGTCACGACTATCTCATAAAGGGGGTTGCCTTTAAAAAGCTCTCGTTCCAAGGAATTGGAATTATACACTTCACCCTCGCCTTACACATCCCATTGCCGGCATTATGCCCCCAACGGGTTTAGCACTGCCTAATCACCAGGAATTATCTGGCTAGCACTATCATTATTATTATTGTTATAGGATTTTGGTCAGGCAGTTAACTTAGTTTCATTCTTACATGATCTATCAAAAACCTAACCAACACGATCATCAATTCTTCTATTTGCTGCATGACGTAAGAGGAAGTTTTCTGTATCTTTAATATAACAAAATAAACAGTACTGACAAGTTGATAAATAAGTCACAGGTGCAGCATCTGGATACCTTTAGTGAGAGACGTTTCGCTCACTAGAGGGCTTTATCAGTCTAACTCAGTAACACGATAACGATGTCTGTAATTGCGGAACTAAGCGAAGGCGTGAATCCTATACCTATGCTGGCGACTGTCCTCTGATATTTACTTATTCAAGAGAGAATATAACTGCTCCTCTCATTTACATCAATCACCACCTCGCGGTTATATCAGCATGGGGGAAAAAGCAGATTACTTTTGCTTTTAGAAAACACAAATGATGGTCCTTAAGCACCATGATGGTGTTTAGAGAATAAATGGGAGAGTGTTGGAACCTAGGGGTGAGGTGGATATCCTAGGGGTAAAATTTGATTCAAAACTCTCTATGACAAATCACATAGCAAATTTGACAAGCAAGGCGGCGAAGAAGCTAACAGCACTAAGGTAAATCTCGTACATCCTTGACAGCAGAAGCTGCAAAATTTTGTACGAGGCATAAGTGCGCTCACACTGAGTATGCTTCATTTGCTTGGATTCCTACCCCCTGTCCCCTCTACAACCTGTTGACAGAATAGAGAGCAGAGCAAGACGACTTATGTCTCGCCTGGACCCGGCCTGGATAGATCTGTCATTTGAGCAGAGCCTTTAAGAGATGTGGGCGGTCTTCCTGTTATGTACAAGGCCAATGTTGTCAAGGAACCACACTTGGTTTTACCTTGCTGACAGCGAGAAAACATCTACACAACAAGACGGGCAGCAAACAGCAACTACACTTTGGCTGTCATTCTCAAGAACATCGCTTATCTGAGATTCATTCGCAGAATGGCTCGAGTCTAGAATATGTTCGTACAGCATAACGACATTGAAGAAATAAAGTCAGCTGATCGAAAAAGATAGAAACTCTTTACCTAACCTGTAAAACCCCTTGTGTAAAAAAAATAAAGATGTGGTCACATATAGGTGGGGTTCAGAAATGGAAGTAAACACCATCGTATTCTTTATTCTTTATCCTCGAAAATGCATGACACTGAAGCACACTCGCTGTTACAAGCACACTACAGAAAACAATAGCACCAGCAGGTCAAGTGAGCGGCAGAAGATGAGCCAAGCGATTGTCAGGCCAGGGAAGGTTCCTAGCAAGTTTGGAGCTTGCCATAATCGAGGAAGATTTCTAGCATTGTGTGTGTCCTTAATAGTGGTCTTTTACTAATAGGCGGGCAGAGTTACACTGGTTTACAAGAGTA
Source organism: Cherax destructor (assembly GCA_009830355.1). Lineage (NCBI taxonomy): Eukaryota > Metazoa > Arthropoda > Malacostraca > Decapoda > Parastacidae > Cherax > Cherax destructor. Next base: position 19,784 of record WNWK01032692.1, read on the forward strand.
GAAGACAGGTCTCACAGCACTATGACTGCATTCAATGTATGGCTGGATGGCTGCAGCCTGGATCATGACCCAGGCAGCTCCTATATTTTGCCATTCCCTGGGCCGGCCCAAACTCCAGTGATGGCCTATTTGCAAGAACTGTTGCAACAACATACAAGAAACTTATAGTGACAAGAAAACTGACAGTGACTACAGCAAATGAACCAAATATGACCAAAACAGGAGACCGGCATTCAAATACCAGACCCGCTACCAGACGTACAACCAGACAAGCAACTGTTTCCACTACACTGAAGTAACTGACTCCTATATCAACTGCACAGTGTTCAATGTGAAGTCAACATAAGGGAAAACCTAATCAACAAATCTACAAGTAAACTGACAGGCCTGTAATGCAGAGTAGTGTCGGTTTTTTTCCCCTCAGTGCCAGGTGAGGGGTGGAAGTGAACATTTAAACATGGCTGACTGGCATTCAGTCACCAGCTACTGCCAGATGTGCAACTACGAAGCAACGCTCTAACCATACTGACAGTAGCTGACCATTATATCAACTGCAACAGTGTTAATGGGAGGGAAACACAGGAAAAAAACCTAAATCTACTAAACAAACTCCAAGGAAACTGTCAGGCTATAGCGGTGGTTCTTTCCCTCAGTGCTAAATGCGGGAAGAAAGTGGATTAGCCAAGGATATTTTTTAATAGCTGACTTCCATATTAACTGACCAGTGTACATTAGGAGGGAAACATAGGAGAAAACGCCAAATCTAACGACAAAACTCCAAGGAATCTGTCAGGGGCAGTGGCCGTTTTTTCCCTCACTGCTTTTAAAAATGGCTGACACATCAACTCTACGAGGACCAGTCAACAACACGACGAGCCCCGCTAAATGGGATTGATGGGGCTTTGGAAGTACATCGCCATTGATTAAAACTTTTTCTTACCCTGCCAGGATGGAAATGAGCAAGAAGTGTGATAGGTGAAGCCGGACTGTGAATTGAGGAGTGAAGGGAGTTTCAAGTAAGGGGATAAGTAAGGGGTGAGGGGGGGGGGTATGTGTTAACAAGAAATTTACTAGTAATCAGTGGTGATTTCAAGAGTAGCTAGGTGTCTGATAGGATCAGTGGTTTCTTTAAAAAAAAAATGTAGATTTGCCACCGAAGTGATAAAGAGTGAAGAGTGACCATGACTGGCGTAAGAGGTGTTCACGCCGCCATAATTATATTTTTCATTATACTGCATTTCTCTGAAGAAGGAAATCAGTCAGGGGGACTGCAAAGGTGAATGGGGTGATAGCTCTCTGGACAGTGAAAGCCCAACAGTGGCCATCCTACCAGAAACGTAAGTGCCACTATCGTCGCAAGGTATGGCAACCACACATACCCAAACAAACACAGTGGCGCACAGCTTTTATAGTGGCGCTATTGAGTGGTGATATCCATAATAATCCAGGACCTCAATCTATGGTACAGGTGCAAAACAGACAGATAAATCATGGTGATAATGACGGTCTAATAGCTAGGAATGATAACCTTAACTCTATATGTAATGCACAGACAGAACCATTCTTAATATCTTAGACACCACCAGACATTTGTATACACTGTACTAAGGTACGAAAGAAGAACATTAAACTTACCGTATGTAAAATGTGTAAGGGGTGGGTGCATAATGGATGTGTTTGATTATGGTAATGATGCCAGATTCCATTTTGTTTGCAACAAATGCACTTTGGCACAGTTAACTTTTAGCAATGATGACATTGATTTACCTATTTTTAATGCTAGTGACCCCTTGCCATTTATTGATGAAAACGATTGTTTTAGGAAAACAGGCCTTCACTTTATTCATGTCAACGTAAGATCGCTTCTTTCAAAACTGGCAGAGATTAGGATTCTAGCTAACAGAACTAGAGCGGCAGTTATATCC
>WNWK01032693.1:0-21708 GCA_009830355.1 Cherax destructor
ACGTTTCAATTGTGTATCCCGACAATGCCCGAAAGGTCATTACAGTCCTCCCAATATCTGTAGTCCATTGAATTTGTTTGGAACCCCAAGGTAAAATTTTTTTTTTATATGCTGGCCATAAAAAATAAGCAAAGTGACACTCGTCTTGCTAAGATTTTAAAAGTTTTTAAATACGTACCAAGCTTCACGTTATGTAGTCTGGGGCTGCTTTTGTGCTCTGTATACTATCTTGGGAGCGGTTTGGGAAAAAAAAAACTTTTTCAGAGATTCAGTGGGTCTCCCAAAACCCCACTGATCACAGTAGGTTTTTGTTAAACCCAGTGACCACAATGAGTCTTTATCAGACCCCATTGGTCACAATGGGTCTATCAAACCCCGCTGGTCATTGAATTTTGATCAACACACTGGTAACGGTCACATCTAAAAAAATCGAACAAGGGTACGGGTGGGGTTAGAACCCATGGCGAGTGAGTGGTAAAACTCCAGGCCAGTGTGTAAACCATGGGCCAGCTGGCTACAATAAGATTCATCCGTGGTTTGTTTGCAATCACATTATATTAAGATTTCGTGAGTCAATCAGTGTTAGTCACGAGTGTTAGTAACCCAGAAAATCCCAACGAAGCCGATGTCTTATTTCAATTGGGGTCCTTTTTCTGTCCTCCCAGGATACGACAGAGGATGATTAATTCCCAGGTATCAATTTCTGCTGGCAACAGGTATAGCAGGTGTTAGGAAACCAACCAATACGTCTCCTCGTCCAGGTTTCGATCTGGGGTCCTCTTGGATGTGAGCTGGGAACGCTACCACGAGGGTCATGCAACGCATGGGGAATGGAAGGTAATGAGATTTGATCCAAGGAAGGGAGGCACTAAAACACCCCCTGACCCCAGGAGGGAACACGTTTGTTACCATAGCTGCTGCCAGCTTCGTTGTCACAACGCACGAGGAACCCCCTGGAAAAACCAGGAAGAATTTACTGCATTTTCTCAGTATTCAACATGTCTACTATACCACGGAAGTCAGTTTTATCATTGTTTGTGAAAATGTTTACCTGAGGATGGTGCAAGTGCTGAAGGAGCCATGTAACAGTGCACCTAGTGAGCCAGGGCTGGTCTTGTCTCCCACCCTCACGGTACCTACACTCTAACAACAGGTTTTAACAAAAGTAATTATAGGCTGTGCCACTCATGGGTGAGGAACCTCAGATAACAAATTTTGGCCTAGAGAAATGCTGGCTCTATTTATAGTGGAGGCATTTGTAGGCGTCACTGGGGGTACAGATCTCTGATACCCAAGTACTGTGGGTACAGATCTCTGGTACCCAAGTACTGTGGGTACAGGTCTCTGGTACCCAAGTACTGTGGGTACAGGTCTCTGGTACCCAAGTACTGTGGGTACAGGTCTCTGGTACCCAAGTACTGTGGGTACAGGTCTCTGGTACCCAAGTACTGTGGGTACAGGTCTCTGGTACCCAAGTACTGTGGGTACAGGTCTCTGGTACCCAAGTACTGTGGCAGGTCCCCAAAGGGGTCTCTGGTACCCAAGTACTGTGGGTACAGATCTCTGGTACCCAAGTACTGTGGGTACAGGTCTCTGGTACCCAAGTACTGTGGGTACAGGTCTCTGGTACCTAAGTATTGTGGGTACAGGTCTCTGGTACCCAAGTACTGTGGGTACAGGTCTCTGGTACCCAAGTACTGTGGGTACAGGTCTCGGGTACCCAAGTACTGTTGGTACAGGTCTCTGGTACCCAAGTATACATTGACTTCCTGTCGGTCTATCATCTACTGAATTTTTAAGTGAGAAAAAGTGCCTTGACGCTAGTGAAGGACTCTTGATCCAAGGAATTTGAATTACCTCCCCTTTATTAAACCCGATTACCTCACATTTCCCAGACGTTGTATGGCCCAGAAGGTTTTAGTGCTTCCCCAATCATCATAATCGAGGAAGTAGTGAGACTCTGTGGGCTAGTTGTAATGTGTATGTTGGATGAGTTGACGTTCTTCCTCTTGTTTGGTTGAGTTTACGTTCTTATTGTTTGGTTGAGTTTACATTCTTATTTTTGGTTGAGTTTACGTTCTAATTGTTTGGTTGAGTTTACGTTCTAATTGTTTGGTTGAGTTTACGTTTTTATTGTTTGGTTGAGTTTACGTTCTTATTGTTTGGTTGAGTTTACGTTCTAATTGTTTGGTTGAGTTTACGTTCTAATTGTTTGGTTGAGTTTACGTTCTTATTGTTTGGTTGAGTTTACGTTCTTATTATTTGGTTGAGTTTACGTTCTTATTGTTTGGTTGAGTTTACGTTCTTATTGTTTGGCCGAGTTTGTTCTTATCGTTTGGCCGAGTTTACGTTCTTATTGTTTGGTTGAGTTTACGTTCTTATTGTTTGGTTGGGTTTACGTTTTTTTTGACTTATTTTTTCCATTTAATCCCAATCCCTTATTTTTTTGTATGAGAGGGGGGCATACAGAGTTTCCATATTGGGTCGTATCGTGCTTATTTTTAAACTGTGTATGATGCTTGGAGAACCTTGTTAAACTGTCAGCACATTTCAAACACTTGCTATGTCAGCATATTTCAAATACATACTTGCTAGTCATGACTTCACGGACTCCCGTATGCCCACGCATGCGACGTAAGGCTAGACAAGGTCGAGTCAGGGCAGTGAGGAGACAGAAGCGCTGACGGCAGGCTGGGCTTCAATACGTATTTACCCTATATATCACTCTGTATAACAGCCTAGTAAGTGTTTCAGTCACTATTATCTAAGAAGAACCCGACAAAACTCATTCGATTTCCCGACCACCCTGAGACACAAGTAGCTACTTCCTAAGAATCATGTACGTTTTTTTTTTCGTCTACTTCCATTGCTGCCTTGTCTCAGATCCTCTCTTCTCATAATATTTCTGACTAGCCTTTCAACGTCTTTGAGTTAGTGGGTTTGTGTTTGGAAAGGACGTGCCTAGTATGGGCCAATAAGCCTACTGCAGTTAGGTTAGTTAGGTAAAATTTGTCAGGAAACAGGACAAGTGTTAATTGACGCGGGTCCTAGCCATATGATGACCCACAGCTGGAACTTTTCGTCAACTGACCGAGGCCTTCCACTGGCTTACCGGTCCACCCCTTTAAAAATTATGGTTATGATTATAAAAAAAATTTGTCCATGCAGTGTTCCTCCTTTCTTATATTCTTATCTCTCCTGGTCGATCTTTCATCTGAGATTCTGAGATAGTCAGGTGGAATACACTCTCAGCTCCGTAACAGTGTCATTGTTAATAGTAACTTATAATCTTTATGTGTATTTTTTATTAGATGTTGGCGCCAGGCATGTGCTGCACACTGTGGCAGGTTGAAGGTAGTGTTTGTTTATAGCCCTGAATGATGGTTTGTTAATTAAGGTTCTTGAAAGCTGTTTTAGGGTTACTGAGTGTCTGGGCCACAAGGTGAGTGTCTCCGCCCCACATCACCCCAACACTGGCTGACTCCCCACCTCACCCCCAACACTGGCTGACTCCCCACCTCACCCCAACACTGGCTAACTTTCCACCTCACCCCAACACTGGCTGACTCCCACCTCACCCCAACACTGGCTGACTCCCCTCCTCACCCCAACACTGGCTGCCTCCTCGCCTCACCCCAACACAGGCTGTCTCCACTCGTCACCCCCACAGTGGGGGTGACGAATGGAGGCAGCCAGTGTGTGTGTGTGTGTGTGTACTCACCTAATTGTACTCACCTAATTGTGGTTGCAGGGGTCGAGACTCAGCTCCTGGCCCCCTCTGCACTGTCCTCTACTGGGTCTCTGCTCTCCCTGCTCCGTGAGCTTTATCATACCTTGTCTTAAAACTATGTATGATTCCCGCCTCCACTATATCGTTCGCTAAACTATTCCACTTCCTAACTACTCTATGGCTGAAGAATTGCTTCCTAACATCCCTCTGACTCATCTGAGTCTTCAGCTTCCAGTTGTGTCCCCTTGTTTCTGTCTTTCCTCTCTGGAACATCCTGTCACTATCTACCTTGTCGATTCCCCGCAGTATTTTGTATGTCGTTATCATGTCTCCTCTAACCCTTCTGTCCTCCAGTGTTGTTAGTCCTATTTCCCTCAACCTTTCTTCATAAGGCAGTCCCTTGAGTTGTGGAACTAGCCTTGTCGCAAACCTTTGCACTTTCTCTAATTTCTTGACGTGCTTGACCAGGTGTGGTGTGTGTATGTGTGTGTGTGTGTGTGTGTGTGTGTGTGTGTGTGTGTTACCATTTTGTCCTAGGCACATGTCGATTAGACACTAGGCATGTTGTATATATGTATGTGTGTTTGTAAGGAAACACTTCGAAATGTTTCGGCCCCGCCGGGAATTGAACCCGGGACCTCCGTGTGTGTGTACTCACCTATTTGTACTCACCAACACAGTATGAAATCCACCTTCTGTGATGGAATGTAACAGGGAAATGTAGCTAGGTTTTGTTCTAACTATATTACTATTATGTAGAATATGGTAACAGCACATTGCAGATGTGTACAGTGAATGTTAAATAAGATAATACTGGCGGGAGGAATGTGATGGAGGGTGGTGGATGTAAAGCTGGTATTGGGAGGGTAGTGGAAGTTCCCGCTAAGCGCTGGATAATGCCAGTCTTTGCCCTACGTGGCATGTAAGACCTCAGTGCTAATTTGAGGTCAAAGGTCAGGTTGGTTTGACGTGTTTGGCATCCCGAGGCACGCGCTTGGCATTCAAGGGTCACTGAACGCTGAAAAGATGAAGAAGCTCACTCTTACATTTTTTTTATGGTTGCTGTGTCCAACCTTAAAATGTAGTTAAGAGAACAAGTGCTTCCTGACGTGGGTCTAAGTCATGTGATGACCCACAGCCGAAGCTTTTGCTCATCCACACAGCCCTTCCACTAACCTTAAATGTTCTCCGGATGTCATATTTATTTCAGCCGAGCTGCAAGTCATGTAACTGACGAACACATGAGTCATGTCCTGCTGGCGACCCTATTAAGGTAGATTCACTGTCTTGAAGAATCTCTTCCAAGAGGGGAGGAATGGGGGTAGGGCTCTTAATCCAAGGAATTAGACCTAACCTAGTTTTTTCTTGCATCCATCCTGACTACTTACTGTTCGCCGGGCGATGAATGACTCGTGGAGAACAATATCAGACAGACCAAAATTAGGCTACAAAGAAAATATCATACAAAAAATAGGCTACAAAGATTATAACACACCAGAATTAGTCTATTCAGCCGATTTCATGTAATATATATATATATATATAAGTAGAAATTCTCATAAGTTGTCTCCTCATGGAATAGAATTAGTCGAAATGCGAGTCACGAAGACAAAATTGAAGGAACTCGGTTCCAGGTAGTCGAGTCAGACTTTGTCCACGCAGCCAACTCTGCCACCACCTGTGAGACTGGTGCAACATTGTGCCACCACCTGTGAGACTGGTGCAACATTGTGCCACCACCTGTGAGACTGGTGCAACATTGTGCCACCACCTGTGAGACTGGTGCGACATTGTGCCACCACCTGTGAGACTGGTGCGACATTGTGCCACCATCTGTGAGACTTTTGCAACATTGTGCCACCACCTGTGAGACTGGTGCAACATTGTGCCACCACCTGTGAGACTGGTGCGACATTGTGCCACCACCTGTGAGACTGGTGCGACATTGTGCCACCATCTGTGAGACTTTTGCAACATTGTGCCACCACCTGTGAGACGGGTGCAACATTGTGCCACCATCTGTGAGACTTGCAACGTTGTGCCACCACCTGTGAGACTGGTGCAACATTGTGCCACCACCTGTGATACTGGTGCGACATTGTGCCACCACCTGTGATACTGGTGCGACATTGTGCCACCACCTGTGAGACTGGTGCGACATTGTGCCACCAGCTGTGATACTGGTGCGACATTGTGCCACCACCAATAATAATATAGCGGCGACTCGACCCCACACTCACACAACGGAGAGTACATGGTAGAGCAGATGTATGAGGTAGTATTTTCCCAGTTAGTGACCTTGTGTGCTAGCCACACTCACAGACATTCTAGGAAAACTCAGCTACAGCCATTGTTCCAGCGTGTGTCAAGACTGTGACGGTGCTTTTGTCTAGCTAGTAACTGCACTTCAGTATACATATATATTATTTTTTTTTATTAACACATCGGCCGATTCCCACCAAGGCAGGGTGGCCCAAAAAAGAAAAACTTTCATCATCATTCACTCCATCACTGTCTTGCCAGAGGGGTGCTTTACACTACAGTTATAAAACTGCAACATTGACACCCCTCCTTCAGAGTGCAGACACTGTACTTCCCATCTCCAGGACTCAAGTCCGGCCTGCCGGTTTCCCTGAATCCCTTCATAAATGTTACTTTGCTCACACTCCAACAGCACGTCAAGTATTAAAAACCATTTAAGAACATAAGAACATAAGAATGGAGGAACACTGCAGAAGGCCTACTGGCCCATACAAGGCAGGTCCTTATCAAAACCACCACTACCTAAAAATTTATTCCCGTACTCACGACACAAATCAAACCCAGCCCCTCCCACTCATATATTTGTCCAATCTCTTTTTAAAGCCACCCAAGGTCCTAGCCTCTATCACAGTACTCGGAAGATTGTTCCACGCATCTACAACTCTGTTCGAAAACCAGTACTTGCCTATGTCCTTTCTAAATCTAAATTTATCCAATTTAAATCCGTTATTTCTCGTTCTTACTTGGTTCGATATCCTCAGTATTTTATTAATATCTCCTTTGTTTATGCCCATCATCCACTTGTACACCTCGATGATATCTCCCTCATTCTACGTCTCTCCAGAGAGTGGAGATTCAACGCTCTAAGTCTATCTTCATACGGGAGATTTCTTATACTGTAAATCATTTTAGTCATTCTTCTTTGTATGTTCTCCAATGAATCTATATCCATCCTGTAGTAAGGAGACCAAAACTGAGCTGCATAATCCAAATGAGGTCTCACTAGTGATGTATAGAGCTGTAAAATAACTTTTGGACTTTTGTTGCTTATACTTCTTGAAATAAATCCTAGTAATCTGTTAGCCTTATTGCGCACACTTAGGCACTGTTGTCTTGGCTTTAGATTTCTGCTTACCATGACTCCCAAGTCTTTTCACATTCTGTATGATCAAGCTCAACTTCACCTAGTTTATAAATTCGAGGGATATTTTCATTACCAACGACAAGCACCTTACACTTGTCCACATTGAACTTCATCTGCCACTTTTCAGACCAAGACATTAATTTATCCAAATCCTCCTGGAGTTCACTGTTATCCTCCTCAGAATGAATTATACGGCCTATTTTTGTATCATCAGCAAATTTACTCATTTCACTTGCAATTCCTTCATCAAGGTCATTAATGTAAATTATGAACAACAATGGGCCCAAAACTGATCCTTGTGGAACGCCACTAGTGACAAATCCCCATTCAGATTTGACCCCATTAATGGAAACTCTCTGCTTTCTATTGGTAAGCCATGCCTCTATCCATGCTAGAACTTTACCTCCTATACCATGAGCTGCCACCTTTCTTAAGAGTCTCTTGTGAGGTACTCTATCGAAGGCCTTACTGAAATCCAAGTAAACTATATCATATTCTTTATCACTGTCTACTGCCTCAAATGTTTTATTGAAAACGTCAGTAAATTTGTCAGGCAGGAACGACCTCTCGTAAACCCATGCTGAGATTCATTAATCAAATTATGTTCTTCAAGGTGACTTCTGATAATATCAGCTATAATTGATTCTAATAATTTGCCTACTATAGACGTGAGGCTTATTGGACGGTAATTTGATGGAATGGACTTATCCCCTGATTTGAATATAGGAACTACATTAGCTATCTTCCACATCTCTGGCACAACACCAGTTAGGATGGACGTATTAAACACATTCGTTAATGGCTGACTAAGTTCCATTTTGCATTCTTTAAGTACCCTGGAAAACAACTCGTCGGGTCCGGGGACTTATTTTGCTTCAGTTTATCTATCTGTTTGATAACCATGTCCCTCGTGACAGTAATATTAGTTAATTTGAATTCTTCAGGAACTGAATAATTGTTAATTTCTGGAATCTCATTTACGTCTTCTTGTGTAAAGACTGACAAAAATAGTCATTAAATAGAGAACACATTTCCAGTTCGTTATCCGTCAGCTGTCCATTCCCAATTTTCAGAGGTCCTACCTTTTCCCTCACCTTCGTCCTGTACACTTGAAAGAACCCTTTTGGATTAGTCTTTGATTCATTAGCAACCTTAATCTCATAGTCACGTTTAGCCTTTCTAATCCCCTTTTTACTTCTCTTTTCAACTGAACATATTGGTCAATAAGGTTAACATCTCCTCTTTTGATGCGCCTATAAATTCCTCTTTTCTCCCTAATAAATGTTTTAGCCTCCTGTTAATCCATTTGGGATCGTTATTATTTGACCTAAATTCTCTCTGGGGAATAAACATACTCTGTGCACGTTGTACATTATTAAGAAACAAATCATAAACGCAGATCCCATCGTAATCGTTAGCTAGATTACCCCAGTCGAGATTAGACAGGTGTTCCCTAAGTCCAATATAATCGGCAGAACGAAAATCAGGAACTTTTACCGTATTATCCCTATTCTCGTACTCCCATGTAATATTAAAAGTAATGGATTTGTGATCACTAGCTCCAAGCTCTTCAGTGATCTCCAGATTATTTACAAGAGTTTCTTTATTTGACAAGACTAGGTCGAGCAAATTATTACCTCTGGTAGGCTCCGTCACACACTGCTTCAGAAAACAGTCCTGAACTACTTCCATAAAGTCACTGGACTCCAGATTACCGGTCAAAGAAGTCCAGTCAATTTGACTAAAGTTAAAATCCCCTACTAACACTACGTTATTGTGCCTAGAAGCCCTAACAATTTCGTCCCAAAGAAGTCTCCCTATCGTGATCCAAGCCTGGAGGTCGGTATATTACACCTAGAATCAGTTTTTCTTGACCTTCTAGAAACTCTACCCAAACAGATTCTGTTAATGATCCATCTATTTTTATGCCTGTTTTTATGCAGCAATTTATATTTTCTCGTACATACAATGCAACTCCACCCCCTTTCCCATTATATCTATCTACATGGAACAACTTAAACCCCTGAATATGACACTCAGCAATCATATCCCGACTCTTGGTATTATACCATGTTTCAGTTATTGCAATGACATCAAAGTTCCCAGCACATGCTACCAAACGTAATTCGTTAATTTTATTTCTGGCGCTTCGACAGTTAGTATAAAATACATTGATATGTATCTTCTTGTGAACCTTTTTCAGCTTTTGTTTTACACAATTTCTGTTACTATCATTACCCTGTGTCACTCGATTACTGTTATTGTTATGATTTATGATATCAAAGCCTGAATCAATATTTTGGCCCTCATTATTTACCATTCCTAAACCCATACCTCTAACTAATCCTAGTTTAAAGCCCTAACAACATCCTCAAATACGCTCATACATGCTTGCTGCAAGTCGAAGCCCCTCGCACACAAAACCTCCTTTACCCCCTCCCTCCAACCTTTCCTAGGCCGACCCCTACCCCGCCTTCCCTCCACTACAGATTTATACACTCTCGAAGTCATTCTGACTTGTTCCATTCTCTCTACATGTCCGAACCACCTCAACAACCCCTCCTCAGCTCTCTGGATAATAGTTTTGGTAATCCCGCACCTCCTCCTAATTTCCAAACTCCGAATTCTCTGCATTATATTCACACCACACATTGACCTCAGACATGACATCTCCACTGCCTCCAGCCTTCTCCTCGTTGCAACATTCATCACCCATGCTTCACACCCATATAAGAGTGTTGGTATAACTATACTCTCATACATTCCCCTCTTTACTTCCATGAACAAAGTTCTTTGTCTCCACAGACTCCGAAGTGCTCCACTCACCCTTTCCCCCTCATCAATTCTATGATTCACCTCATCCTTCATAGGCCCATCTGCTGACATGTCCACTCCTAAATATCTGAATACATTCACCTCCTCCATACTCTCTCCCTCCAATCTGATATCCAATCTTTCGTCACCTAATCTTTTTGTTATCCTCATCACCTTACTCTTTCCTATATTCACTTTCAATTTTCTTCTTGCGATTTTGGCTTAAATAGCAACGCTCATCTTGCCATATAAGACTAGCGAAAATTTGTGTATGTAATAATTTCGCAAAAATCATTCTGAACCTAACGAAAAAAATATATTTAATTGTGTTTGTTTATTATTAAATTATTGTAAAAGTATCTAAAATATATTTAGTTGGTTAGGCTAAATTAAATTTCGCTTGTTATAATAAGGTTAGGTAAGTTTTCTAAGATTCTTTTGGTTCAAAATTAAATTTTTTTGCATCAACATAAATGAAAAAAATATGGCTTTAAACGTATAAAGGAAAATTTTAGAAAGGACTTAATTTTAGATGAGTTCTTGCTAATTGACCAGTTTTACCTATTAGTCACGATATATATATATATATATATATATATATATATATATATATATATATATATATATATATATATATATATATATATATATATATATATGTGGAACCCATAGCCTCGGAGAAGTGGATAAAAGGCTTCAAGGAAGAATATTTGGATTTCTTCCTGAAGCCATTTGAATATTCCACTTCCCTACCACCCCATCTTTTATTTTTTTTTACCAATAGGTATATTTTATTACATAATATGGTACAAAAGATTTAAGAGATGCATTGTTGATATAAAGATGGCATATACAGTACACGAGGTGAGAGATACATGTCTAGTACATATTGTTACATGTTTGTCACTGATTATAATGCGAAAATCTCATCCAGCTCCTCCGAGCTGGGACGCGTGCCCAGAATACAGCATGCATTACCCCTCTGAACAGCAGCGCTGAGTCGCTGGAACAGAAAACTAGCTGCCCTGGGATCCCTAGTTACCCTTTTGAGTCTTTTGCCTAGCTCCTTGAGGAACTTAGATGCTCTCTTTCCCCATGAGCCAAGGGTCTCTGAGCCTATGGGAACAAACATATAATGATGGGCAAGTTCTCCATATTTTCTCGACTTCTGGGACTCCCTGAAGGTGGCAGCTGCCCCTTCTTCCTCCCTGGTGTATTGGAGATAGGTATCAGCCAAGGTAGATGCACATGTGTAGTCCCACACCACCTGCTTGCCGTCTGTCCAGGCTTGAAGGGTGATACCATCTGGACGCTTTTGGCTGCCATCAGATCTGCATAGTTAGGGTGGCTCCCTTACTGCTGGGCATCCGGCTGTTGTGAGGCTCCTCTTGATAATGTTATTAACCTCTTCATGTCTTGCAATCTTTCCCTCGGATTTACGACACACAAGACCATGGTACCCGAATAAGTCTGCTGCTTCACTGCCACAAATACACCTGTGTTCGGCGAGAATAGGGGCGGCAAGTCGAAGGGCAACACCAATGCGGATGGTCTGTAGGTCGAGGCGTGTGTCAAGGCTGGAGTTGGGAACAGTCAAAAGAAAGTCCCCTGCATGAGGAGCTCTCACTACAATGAGGCGGGCTCTATCCTTCCCTGACACACTCTGAAGCATTGCTGAGGCTATATTCTCTACTATTGGGCCATCCCAGTGCGACTGTTTGTAGATGTTGGGGGGAGCACGCCTGGTTTCAGAGCCTGTTAGATTATCCCAGATCCTGGCTCTATCAACGAACTTTTGGTCATGGATTCCAATCGTGTCCCTAAGATGTTCAGGGAGAATTGCTGCTACAAGCCCTCTGGATGCAATGCATGAAGACAGGAAAGCAGGTAGAGCAATTTGAGATGACTTGCGGACACCAATGCTTCCTAGTCTGACTGGGAGTGTAGCTTGGTCCCACTGCCCATCTTCTAGAGTAAGGTTACGTACTTTAGTAGAGATCTGCCTCATGATACTGTCATATTCGTGCAGTATAGGGTTATCATATGAAGGAGCACATCTTAGGAAATATGTCAACCTGGGCAGACTCAAGCATTTTGTGAGAAGGTACAAGGCATCATGGGTGTCTATCGCGATGGGTTCGAGAGATAAAAGGTAGTCAATGGATACACTCTGTGGGGTGGTTATTGGTATATTAATCTGAGTCTGTGAGAGAGAGAGAGGTACCCCAGTACGTCTGGTCCAGCCTTAGGTCTGCGTAGGAATGAGCGGGAGGCCTCTGACGTAGCACTCATATGGTGCGAGGCTCTGACGTCACAAGTAACAAGGGAGCATACATGTAACGGCTAGGGTTACTTATACTGTAATACACTACACAAGTGTATACATATTACTGACATGACATGTCAAGATTGCCTATTCGTTGTTCCATTCTCCTCAATTCTTCCAGTTTCTTCCTGAGAATTGTGTCAATGGCATCGCTTCCCAGAGGTGCTCTAAGCAAGACACTATTTGTAGGGGCAATGACTGTTGCTCCTGGTAGTTTTGATATCACTGCATCTATCACTTGTTGATTGACTGAGATTATTTCACATTTGGATGGATTCAGGATGAGACCCATTTCCTGTCCTCGTGTCATCACCTGTGTAAGATCATCTAGAAGGGACTCCTTTGTACCTGCTAGTGTGCCATCATCCAGGAACCAGATGTTTACCTCACTGGTCAGTCTGACTGTGATTTCCCTAACTGCTATACAGAAAAGAAATGGTGCGAGAGGGTCCCCTTGCTGGACACCCTCTGATGATGTGATTTCATGCTCTCCAAACAGGAGCATTGATTCCTTGCTATATCCAGCTGAAACAAAAGGGAAGAGACCTGGGAAATGTTCTTGTACAGCTGCTAGTACTACGTCTCTTTTCAGGAGATTAAATGCATTCTTGAAATCTAATTTAACCACTGCATTGTCCTCAGGCAGGTTGTCGATATACGCCCTTGTTGCATGAACCGCTGCTTCACTTCCTTGAGAGACCCCAAAGCCAAGCTGGTTTGGTTGAAGCATGATGGCCGCCTCCATATATATACTATATATATATATATAGATGAGGGTAGTGAGGTCCACCAGTCTTTTAAGAGGTGGGTAGGTAGAGATGGAGAGGAGGGAGGGCGAGATGGAAGGAAGTAGGCAAAGGCGGAAGGAGAGAATGTATACCCTGAAGGGAAGATAAGTGACATACCTCCAGAAGACGGCAGTTATACCACAAGACTGGCAACCCATAACATCCTCACTCTGTATAATTTAAAAAAAAAGTTCCAGTGCGTGGGAGAGGATGATAGGAATTATACTTAATATACCTGAGAGTATGATAGATATAAATACACATAGATATACCTGAGTATGATAGATAAAATATACTGAGATATACCTGACATGTTGGATCGGATTCGTATTGCCTTCCATTCCCCAGTGGATTTAGCGCTTCCCCTGACAATATAATAATAACGTGAGTATGAAAACAAAAACACGACAATCCTTTATTGGAATAACAAAGCGAAACATCGCGTGCCTCTGTCTTCCGGATTTACTCGCCAATAAACCATTTCGTCCAGTGGTGTCAGTCTTATTATTATTAGTAGTGGTAGTATAAAAAGCAAGCGCTAAATCCGTATGGGTGCTGAGGATGGCGGAGCAGTGTATATAGGTCTTTGATGCAGGGAGGTGGCCGCATGCGGCAGTCACTGACCCCAAGTCAGTGAGCCAGTTTTAAGTACTGTAGTAACACTTGCAGTGTGCGGTTACATTATTCTGTGATAGTTACGGTGTGGTAGGCAGTAGGTGACGTTATCTGTGGTAGATAGTAGGTGACGCTATATGTGGTAGGCAGTAGGTGACGTTATCTGTGGTAGATAGTAGGTGACGCTATCTGTGGTAGGCAGTAGGTGACGTTATCTGTGGTAGATAGTAGGTGACGCTATCTGTGGTAGGCAGTAGGTGACGTTATCTGTGGTAGATAGGTGACGCTATCTGTGGTAGGCAGTAGGTGACGTTATCTGTGGTAGATAGTAGGTGACGCTATCTGTGGTAGGCAGTAGGTGACGTTACATGTGGTGGGTAAGGGCTGATCAGGAACTCGCTGCTAGGTAGAGTGGAGGCGGCGCTGAGAACAACTGACCTCGCTCAGTTCAAGGTCAATGCAATTATGAAGCAGCCTCAACATGCAGAATGCTGCCAGTCCTGCATGCTGGCTTGCTGGTCGGCAGTCTGCCTGGCTAGCTATCTCACACTCGCTGGCTGGCTGGCTTGCTGGTCGGCAGTCTACCTGGCTAGCTGGCTGTCACACTCGCTGGCTGGCTTGCTGGTCGGCAGTCTACCTGGCTAGCTATCTCACACTCGCTGGCTGGCTGGCTTGCTGGTCGGCAGTCTGCCTGGCTAGCTATCTCACACTCGCTGGCTGGCTGGCTTGCTGGTCGGCAGTCTACCTGGCTAGCTGCTTCACACTCGCTGGCTGGCTTGCTGGTCGGCAGTCTACCTGGCTAGCTATCTCACACTCGCTGGCTGGCTGGCTTGCTGGTCGGCAGTCTGCCTGGCTAGCTATCTCACACTCGCTGGCTGGCTGGCTTGCTGGTCGGCAGTCTGCCTGGCTAGCTATCTCACACTCGCTGGCTGGCTGGCTTGCTGGTCGGCAGTCTGCCTGGCTAGCTATCTCACACTCGCTGGCTGGCTGGCTTGCTGGTCGGCAGTCTGCCTGGCTAGCTATCTCACACTCGCTGGCTGGCTGGCTTGCTGGTCGGCAGTCTACCTGGCTAACTATCTCACACTCGCTGGCTGGCTGGCTTGCTGGTCAGCAGTCTACCTGGCTAGCTATCTCACACTCGCTGGCTGGCTGGCTTGCTGGTCAGCAGTCTGCCTGGCTAGCTATCTCACACTCGCTGGCTGGCTGGCTTGCTGGTCGCAGTCTGCTGGCTAGCTATCTCACACTCGCTGGCTGGCTGGTCGGCAGTCTACCTGGCTGGCTGGCTCACACTCGCTGTCTGGCTGGCTGGTCGGCAGTCTACCTGGCTAGCTGGCTCTCACACTCGCTGTCTGGCTGGCTGGTCGGCAGTCTACCTGGCTAGCTGGCTCTCACACTCGCTGTCTGGCTGGCTGGTCGGCAGTCTGCCTGGCTAGCTGGCTGTCACTCGCTCGCTGGCTAGCTAGCTGGCTGGCTGGTCGGCTTGCTTCCCCTCAAGAATTGCCAGAATAGTTCAAGAAAACATGGGAAAAACAAGAGACCTAGTTAAGAGAGTCACCGATAAAAACAGAAGGACTGGTATAAATTAGATAACTGTGCAACTTTTGGAAGGTTCTCTGAGGATACACCTCCCTCATCAAGAACTTTTTCTCTCCAATACAGAGGAAAACATGGGCAAGTTTCACGAGAAAATATAGCAGAGAAGGACAGGTGTGATGTAGGCACACTGGTTCCCCCCTTCCCCCCAACACTGACAGACCCCTAAGGGTTTAGCGTCCATCCCTTCTCCCCCATGAATATAATAGTAATTTCCCCCCTTTCCCCGACAGTTTAGCCAAAACTCTTGGAACGTTAACACTCCCGGTGTTGTGAATATCAGCAGTAAAGTATACTGACAGGTATGTGAATAAGACACAATGCAGTATGCAGTTTATGGCATTTACTGAGAAGACGTTTCATCAGGGACTTTATCGATCCCTGGTGGATTGATCTTCCCCATGTTGTGTACAGCTGTAATGCCCACACTAATAACTGCTGATTCGAGACAGCGACGTCTGCGTAGATTTTCTTCTTTATAGACGAGTTTTGTTGAGCTTATACGGCAGGCATATTTGTGTTCAGTAATGCATATGTCTACACGTCTGGCTGTTTCTTCCATGTAGACTTTGTCGCAGCTGCAGCATGGTATCACAACATGACTATAATATCAACAAGGTTCTTAAATTTTTGGTTTTCCTATTGATGAGATTCTTAATAGCGGTAGTGACCATTCATACAGATATTGGTCGCCTCTTTTTATATTAGGTAGGATTACAGATCGGACTGGATATTTATCTGTCTTGGAGGTGTTGAGAATTTGTTGTATCGTTCGTCTGGTGTCGTGGATGAAGTAGGAAGGGAAGTGTAGTTTTGAAGAAGTTGGGTGGATAATATTGTATGCCTTCAAGAGGAAACTGTATCTTCACCAGGTGCCAGATCAACCAGGCTGTGATGGATATGTGGTGCAGCGGGCTTCCAGCACCAACAGCCTGGTTGACCAGACAAGTACCAGACGAGCCTGGCTCATGGCCGGGCTCCGAGAGTAGTGAAACTCTCGAAACTCTTGAAAGGTATATCAAAGGTATTTCCTTTTCTAGGAATTCTGGGCTGCTGGAGGCAGAAGAGTATGCCTTCCTCATCCACACCAACATAGTCTCGCTAATATATGTGCATGACATCGTCGTAATAAAGCCCAGAAGATTTAACATGGCAGACCTCGAGTCTTCCATCAGACTCCCGCTAGAAGAGGCGTACACTAACAACAACAACATTATCTTTCTTCTATATAGGTCTTTGCAGATACAGTGACGACTAACTTGACAAGTATCAGAAGAACATGCCTTGAATCGGCTCTCATTTATACCACAGACACCATCGTGCAGAACCAGGGAAGTTTCCAGATGGCGGGTCCCTTGACTCACATGCTCAAATTAAGTAAGTTTATTCAGGTATACACAAATACAGTTATATAGATTATCATACATAGCAGCATATGTGTAGACAACCGATGATAACCCAAAAAAGTCAGATAAAGTGACTTAAGACTAGCGAGTCAATATACAGTATTTGTTAAACAAGAACGTTCCCTTGCGAATCAGTGTAGAGACTCATTAATAAAATTATGCTCACTAACGTGGCTTCCAGTTATATCATATATTATTGTTTAATAATTTTCCCACTATTACCCTCGGGCTGATCGGACGATAACTCAATGGTAGGACTTGTCGCCCGTTTTGTAGATAGAAATCACATTGGCTGTCTTCTACCTGCCAGGTATGAAACCTGTTTGCAGTGATATATTGAAGAAACCTGTTAGTAGAGCACTAATATTCATCTTACAGTTCTTCGGAATCCGGGAGACTTATTTTAGCTTTAATCGGTATATAGATATAATCTTAATTTTTAAAGGAGTGTACCGGTAGGGTAGCGGAAGACCTCGGTCACATGACCAAAAGCTCCAGTGGGGGGTCAGGAAGCTCTTGTTCTTGATGAATCTTACCTAACCTGACTTTAATCGGTCCACCACCACCACCGCCTCTGCTACCTCCTTCCTGGTTAATACCTTTCATCTACAATTATGATTGCGAGTTGCAACGTAACTGCACGATCACTTCCGTCTGAGCGGCACTGACAATATGGGTCAAGTGACGAAGTTAATGAGAGATGATGGTGAAAGGGCAGGCAGGTAGGCGAGACTTCAGCAGCAGCAGCAGCAGCAGCAGTAGCAGCAGCAGCAGCAGCAGCAGCAGCAGCAGCAGCAGCCAGCAACAATAGCAACAATAAAAAAGGGAGAGGAGGCAGGCAGAGACTTGCCCAACATAAAGACCTCACACGAGCAGCTAAACAGTAGAAGCGACAGCTGCAGCAGCAGGAGATTGAAAGAATGGTGATGGACAGGTAAAGTTTCTATATTAGCGGACGGAGGATCGAGCCTTCAGAACAACTTGGGCTGAATGACTCACACAAGTTTAGCACTTTATTTTTGTTTTATATTTTGGAAAATTGGATAAACGAGTGCGTTGCTACGCTATTCTACATGATAGTTACACAGAACAAAAGCTCGCAATGTTCCACCGTCATATTCCATCATGCAGGATGGATTTCATGCATTGTGTGTGTGCTCACCTAGTTGTGGTTGCAGGGGTCGAGTCATAGCTCCTGGCCCCGCCTCTTCACTGGCCGCTACTGGGTCTCTCTCCCTTCGCCATGAGCCTTATCATACCTCTTCTTAAAGCTATGTATGGATCCTGCCTCCACTACATTGCTTCCCAGACTATTCCACTTCCCGACCACTCTGTGACTGAAGAAATACTTCCTAACATCCCTCTGATTCATCTGAGTCTTCAACTTCCAGCTGTGTGTGTGTGTACTCACCTAGTTGTGGTTGCAGGGGTCGATTCATAGCTCCTGGCCCAGCCTCTTCACTGGCCGCTACTGTGTGTGTGTGTGTGTGTGTTAAGACAGTGTAGACTCGAATTTCCGATCTCCCAGACGGAGTTGAAAACTGTCAGCCTGAGGTGGGAGACTTCAGTAAGGCGATGGTGATGGCAGAAATCACTCCCTACGAAAACAGAAGACTCGCCAGGCGGTGAAACATCACCCCAATGAAAACCAGGGATGCCATGAGTACGCTAAGAGACTAACACAATAAGTGTCAGGGTCCAACACTGTTCAACTGCCTCCCAGCATACATAAGGGGATTACCAATAGACCCCTGGCTGTCTTCAAGAAGGCGCTGGACAGGCACCTAAAGTCAGTACCTGACCAACCGGGCTGTGGTTCGTACGCTGGTTTATGTGCGACCAGCAGTAACAGCCTGGTTGATCAGGTCCTGATCCACCATGATGCCTGGTCATGGACCGGGCCGCGGGGGCATTGACCCCCGAAACACCCTCCAGGTATCATCGAGTATTCCATTAAGGTTCCTTCCATTATGGTACCTTCGAAAGTTTGATGGTGGCACAGCTGGAGTTACTATCACTTGGGAATTACCATTTTTAAATGCACTATTATTATTATTGGTGCCCCGGTTTTGTGGTTGGCCTGGTATTGTGGTTGCCCTAGTATTGTGGTTGCCCTAGTATTGTGGTTGCCCTAGTATTGTGGTTGCCCTAGTATTGTGGTTGCCCTAGTATTGTGATTGCCCTGTTATTATGGATGTCATGGTATTGTGGTTGCCTTAGTATTGTGGGTACCTTGGAATTGTGGTTGCTCATATTATGGTTGCCCTGGTATTGTGGTTGCCCTAGTATTGTGATTGCCCTGTTATTATGGATGCCATGGTATTATGGTTACCTTAGTATTGTGGGTAC
The DNA here is from genome assembly GCA_009830355.1 of Cherax destructor. NCBI lineage: Eukaryota > Metazoa > Arthropoda > Malacostraca > Decapoda > Parastacidae > Cherax > Cherax destructor. The sequence continues at coordinate 19,028 of WNWK01032693.1, forward strand.
CCTGGTATTGTGGTTGCCCTGGTATTGTGGTTGCCCTAGTATTGTGATTGCCCTGGTATTGTGGGTACCCCAGTATTGTAAATGCCCTGGTATTGTGGTTGCCCTAGCATTGTGATTGCCCTGGTATTGTGGTTGCCCTAGTATTGTGATTGCCCTGGTATTGTGGGTACCCCAGTATTGTGAATTCCCTGGTATTGTGGTTGCCCTAGTATTGTGATTGCCTTGGTATTGTGATTGCCCTGGTATTGTGGGTACCCCAGTATTGTGAATGCCCTTGACATGTATTTAAGTGATGGAGGGAAGTCTTTCACAATACCATTGCTGCCTCCATCCGCTTGTCTGTCATGCATATGTATGTATATATGTATGTATGTAGTATGTATGTATGTAGTATGTAAGTAGTATGTATGTATGTAGTATGTAAGTAGTATGTATGTATGTAGTATGTATGTATGTAGTATGTATGTATGTAGTATGTATGTATGTAGTATGTATGTATGTAGTATGTATGTATGTAGTATGTAAGTAGTATGTATGTATGTAGTATGTAAGTAGTATGTATGTATGTAGTATGTATGTAGTATGTATGTATGTAGTATGTATGTAGTATGTATGTAGTATGTATGTATGTAGTATGTATGTATGTAGTATGTATGTATGTAGTATGTATGTATGTAGTATGTATGTAGTATGTATGTAGTATGTATGTAGTATGTATGTAGTATGTATGTATGTATGTATGTATGTATGTATGTTATGTTTATGTATAGTAGTATGTATGTAGTATGTATGTAGTATGTATGTATGTAGTATGTATGTATGTAGTATGTATGTAGTATGTAGTATGTATGTATGTATGTAGTATGTATGTATGTATGTATGTATGTATGTATGTAGTATGTATGTAGTATGTATGTATGTAGTATGTATGTAGTATGTATGTAGTATGTATGTAGTATGTATGTATGTAGTATGTATGTATGTAGTATGTATGTATGTAGTATGTATGTAGTATGTATGTAGTATGTATGTAGTATGTATGTATGTAGTATGTATGTAGTATGTATGTAGTATGTATGTAGTATGTATGTATGTAGTATGTATGTAGTATGTATGTAGTATGTATGTAGTATGTATGTAGTATGTATGTATGTAGTATGTATGTATGTAGTATGTATGTAGTATGTATGTATGTATGTATGTAGTATGTATGTATGTATGTATGTATGTATGTATGTATGTATGTATGTATGTATGTAGTATGTATGTAGTATGTATGTAGTATGTATGTATGTAGTATGTATGTATGTAGTATGTATGTAGTATGTATGTATGTATGTATGTATGTATGTATGTAGTATGTATGTATGTATGTATGTATGTATGTATGTAGTAGTATGTATGTAGTATGTATGTATGTAGTATGTATGTGAGTATGTATGTAGTATGTATGTATGTAGTATGTATGTGAGTATGTATGTATGTATGTATGTATGTATGTAGTAGTAGTATGTATGTATGAGTATGTATGTATGTAGTATGTATGTATGTAGTATGTATGTATGTAGTATGTATGTATGTAGTATGTATGTATGTATGTAGTATGTATGTATGTAATGTATGTATGTAGTATGTATGTATGTATGTATGTAGTATGTATGTAATGTATGTATGTATGTATGTATGTATGTATGTATGTAGTATGTATGTATGTATGTAGTATGTATGTAGTATGTATGTATGTAGTATGTATATGTATGATGTGTATGTATGTAGTATGTATGTATAATTATGTATGTAGTATGTATGTTGATATGTATGTATGTATATATGTATATTATGTATATGTGATATGTATGTATGTATGTATGTATGTAGTATGTATGTATGTAGTATGTATGTAGTAAATGTATGTATGTAGTATGTATGTATAGTAGTATAGTAGTATATGTAGAGTATGTATGTAGTATGTATGTATATGTAGTATGTTGTATGTAGTATGTAGTATGTATGTAGTATGTATGTAGTATGTATGTATAGTAGTAGTATGTATGATATGTATGTAGTATTGTATGTATGTATAGTATGTATGTATGTAGTATGTATGTATATGTAGTATGTATGTATGTATGTATGTATGATATGTATTGTAGTATGTATGTGTATGTATGTGTAGTATGTAGTATGTAGTATGTATGTATGTAGTATGTATGTATGTATGTATGTATGTATGTAGTATGTATGTAGTATGTATGTATGTAGTATGTATGTATGTAGTATGTATGTATGTAGTATGTATGTATGTAGTATGTATGTATGTAGTATGTATGTATGTAGTATGTATGTATGTAGTATGTATGTATGTAGTATGTATGTATGTAGTATGTATGTATGTAGTATGTATGTATGTAGTATGTATGTATGTAGTATGTATGTATGTAGTATGTATTGTATGTAGTATGTATGTATGTATGTAGTATGTATGTAGTATGTATGTATGTAGTATTTTGTAGTATATGTAGTATGTATGTATGTATGTAGTAGTATGTATGTAGTATGTAGTATGTGTATGTATGTAGTATATGTATGTATAGTATGTATGTATAGTATGTATGTATGTAAATTAATTTTATGTTTAGAGTATGTATGTAGTATATTATTTGTAATGTATTAAAGTTTGT